>CAUOFW020003200.1:0-39206 GCA_963454935.2 Ilex paraguariensis | reverse complement strand
CTCTATAATTTCTAAAATATTATTGTCACCCTGCAATTTATATGTTCATTTAACATACAATCCTTACCATCAGAGACGTTCCTGACACATCCAAAAAGTGATATGTCAGTAATATTTGTTCTTAAATGACAATTTTGTCCTTCAACTAACTGTATGTAAGTCTTGTATGCAAACACCTTTATTCTTTTATCAAATAAAACTAATTCTAAAACCAAACAACCCTCGTGTCCTTCATTTTCATCTTTTTCATATCTCACACATTAATTATCTTTCATACACACAACACACCCAAACACATTTAATCAATTTGTAAGCAAGTGAAAAATTGGGCCTTCACCACCACCTACCAAAATCCCTTGAATATTAATTTGGTATTAAATTGATAAAATTAGTATTAATATGATAAAGTTAAATAAAAAATTGATGCAATTTAATGATAATTTGATAAAACTAAATAGTATTATGATGGAATTGAATGTTAATTTGGTGTTAAATTTATGAAATATGTGTTAATTGGATGAAACTAAATTTCAATTTGATAAAATTGAATTTTAATTAGATAAAATTAATTGTTAAATTGATAAAATTTGTGCAAATTTGATGAAATTAAATACTAATTTAATAAAATTAAAGGTCATTTGGTGTTAATTTGATAAAATAAAGGTCAACTTGGGGGGTGTGCGTGTAACCATAGGCTTGTGCGCGCGCATGTGTGTGAATGTATTATATACGTATGTATGTGTATGTAAAAATATAAAAGAAGAGTTATTGTAACTATTGATGGGTCATGCTCAAGGGCGCAATTATTGTTATAAGTCCAGTCGGATTAAAGAGCTCAACTTAAAGAGATTTAATGGGTTCAATCCAGGGGAGGTCTACACCTAGTCAAACTCATCAGGTTTCAAGGAGCTGCATCACCAAGGGAGTAAACAGGGTCATCTTGCGAGTCTCATCCAAGTCACCTTGGAGTAAGCGTCATCTCAAGAGCCTCATTCAAGCCACTTTGGAGTAAGTACTATTCCAAGAGTCTCATCCAAGCCACCTTGGAGTAAGGAACAAATAAGTCAACCATGCCATCCTCAGACCTAGTCTTGAGGAGAGCTCCGCAACTGCCTCATCTATTGCGAAGATAATGCCACATCCACCAAATTAGTCTTTTACTTACTGATAAACCGGCTCAATCTGTTAGGAGGCGACTATAAATTGTAAGTCCTGCTAATACTTGGGGGGCATCACACACAATCGAGCACATCTGCTATTACCCTCCTCTCTCTCGCTCTCTCTCTCTCTCTCTCTCATAACTTGTATCTCCCAACTCTCCCCACACTCTTCGAAATAATAAAATACTCAGGTCATTCTAGTCTTTGATAGTGAATGTAGGTCATATTAACCGAACTACTCTACATCTTTGTCTTGCTTGTGTTGTTCTCTTACTTCTTAATTTCTGCATTAATTATCAGTCACTTGGTAAGTGGTGCATAAAACCTATTTGTACATCATCAACTATGATTAAATTTTTTTAATATTGATCAAATAAATACTTAATGTAGGGTAGAATTAAGTAATAAATCTATAGGAGAAAGAAAAGAATGTTAAGGATAGTAATGTCATTTCAAACTTTCTACTACATTCTTTCAGAGATAAAAATTGATTGGGGTAACAATGATATTTCAAAAACTATAGAGAATATCCACGTAATTAGACTATTTTTAGAGAATGTCAATAAAATTTACCCTAATTTTTAATAATAGATTATTCACCATATTTAATCTGTGGCCCTCACTTAAATTTATGGCGATTCTCTATCATTGACAAAAAAAAAATATTTTGATTAGACAAAAAAAAGGTAAATTCCTTTCAAATCAAACAATCACCTCCCATTTCAAACAAAATTGATTGCACCTTAGTTGGTGGTCAACAAGATGACCATACCAAAAGGGTGTTTGAAAAAGTGAGTTCTAGGATTGAAAATGCTTGGGTTTTAATATTGGAAGTTTTGTTCATTGTTGTATCAAACTTCAAAGGGGAAGAAACAAGGCTGTTGAAAACACTAATTTAATCATAAAGTGTCATGATTTTTCCATATCCAAACGAATCTCCTAAGTGGGTCTCTTGATTTTTATTTTTATGTTATCATATTATGAGTGAAGACAAAATTGCTTAAAAAGAGTTGGTTATAATCGATATTAAATGTATATAAATAAACTGCTCATTGTCAATACCCACATGATCAATCACCGATGCCCATTAGACTCTTGTAAGGTGATAACATGATGATACTTATCTGACATCATTAAAATGAAAGATTTTTGTAATGTAATTTTTTTTTCTTTGTTTTTTTTTCAACGGTCAAGATTGTCTACATCAATGTATATTTACCTCGATTAATTCCCTCTTCGTTTCAGTCAAAACAAGTCATCCATAGGGTTGCAATTCGGGTGGGTTGAAAGGTCAACTCTAGTCCAAATTTAGGTATATAATCCTCAACCCTAATCCGATCTCAATGCGAGTATTGTCCAAGTTTAATTCGGGTTACGTAATTCGGGCAAATTTTGAGTTAGAATTCGGATTACATAATTTGGGTTGATTTCGGGTTAGAATTTGAGTTGGGCTCATTCAAGCCCGAAATTAGCCTATTGTTCTAAACTTGATATATATTATATAGTATTCACCTAAAATAGCAACCTACAACTTCAATCAAATGTTTAATATAAAAATCATAGTATTTAAAGAATAAAAATTATTGTTTAACATAAAGACATAATAGTCAAATGTTTAACATAAAACTGATCCTTATTGTTTTAACTTATAAGTTATATTGCTATATTGATTTATATATTTATTTTTCAATATGTTTGGGTTAAGTTCAATTTAGAATTCGGGATTTTAAATTTGGGTTGAGCCCGATTTAGAATTCGAGTTAAGCCCAATTTATATATTCAAGTTAAACCTAATAACCTAAAACCTCAATCCAGATACTGCCCGAATTTAATTCAAATTAGTATTTTTATGCCCAGGTTTAATCCAATTATTAAAAACCTCAACCCAAACCTTATTTTTCTTGGGTTGGGTTCGAGTTGAATTTGGGTTGACTGCCCAAGTTGTACCCTTAGTCATTCACGCCAGAATTAGGGTATACATGAAGTTTAAATCTTTCATAATCTGGTTTCAAGAGATTGTCAAAATTCAAATTCAGGACGTTTGAATTTACAGCTCGTACTTATTACCATATGCAGTACTCTTTAGAGATTTTTTGTAATGTAATTCGAGACAATGACATTCCAAGTTTCAAATTGTATTATTTAAATAATTTATTTTGACGATGGATTATGGGTTATTTTGACAATCCATACTCCATATATAACAATGAAAAGTATATATTTATTTAATTGCTAAAGTATCAAACTAAAAAACATTTGGTAATGATTGAAAAGACTCAAAATTTATACACAAGTTGTTTAAGAGATTATTATATTGATTTGAGACAAACACACTAACACACAAAAAAAATCGCCAAAAGAAATAGAATACACAACCAAATTAATATATAGCAAGTTCCAAAAACCAATAAAAGGAGAACCAATTGCAACAAATGGCACTTCTAAATGGAGAACTACTCATCAAATCATAGAGACATTTATTCAAAACCGAAGCCCAACTCTAATATTAGGTAAACCACCAAAGTTAAAATCAATTATAATGATGAAAGAATACCACAAAGCTTGTATATCAATTTATAAATTTTATTATATTGATGTAGGATTAGTGCTGACGTAATCACCCATAAATTATACATATGGTGATAATTAGAAAAAATCTATTACAAATTTTAATTATAGAATTTTAAGATATTAACCACAAAATCTTTTTTATTTGTGCAACCCTTATTTCTTCTTATTGTTTGTTTCAATTGCATATATCGAGGAAATATTCAATGTAAAGGTGAGAGTACATTATCATTGTCATGTGGTATCCGAAAAAGTGTAGTTCGAATATCTCTAACTTGATTATACACATGGAATCACACAATACACAATTTAAAGGGGGTTGAATAGGTCTTTTACACTTCAAACCGAAACATACACCAACTTAGACCTATTAACTTCAATCATCAATTGATTTGTGAAATTAAGTTTGATGAACCCCTTTTGGAAGAAAAAACCCTTTCAATGAATGCGTGGATGAAAGATGCCCAATTCAAATTCACCATCCTTTATGATATTGTTTTGTAGTTGGTGGAAAAAAATGGTTTCAAATAAGATATTTGAGCAACTTAAGGTTTAAATAAAAATGAGACCCACACTTCGAAATTAGTTAGAGAAAGTTTAAACATGTTCTTCTCCGCATGTAGGTTAACGTGGTGTATTTATTTGTCCAAAACCATTAAAATTTGAATGATAACTTATGTCTCAAAGTGACCCATTTGAAGTGATGAAGTAAACTAAAATTGGTGAAGTGAAATAAGTCTTGTCTCACATTAAAAGAAGATCAACACTTTGGTGAGTTAATATACTCCTAGTTAACTTCATAGGTTGGGTCACAAGGGATACCTATCCTACCTTGGTTACTACACGCACGCCCTGCAACAACCACAACCCGGCCAAGCTTGGGTTTGGGCTTAGGCTTGGACAAAATTTATTTGGAGCGGTGCGGGTCATGGTTCAAACCAATCGAATCCAAGCACATATTGTAATTAAAATCCCAACTGAAATTTAAATCTAACCAAATTTTTAAATTTCCTATCCATTACTTTGAATTTGACGCCAAAATCAGTCTGGTTCATTCCAAAAAGGTTGTGTTTACTCCAAAAGTGTCTTTGGTGCCTTTTGTCTGTTCAGATTAAAGAATATGGCTCTTCAATCTTAACAATGACTTCTCATGCTTCTTCAGGCGATTTGAACAGCCACCAAGAGTTTATAAATAGACTGCCTCATTGTCATATTAATCCATCCCAATTCTGGATTTCAATTTCAGAATTTCTTCTCTCTCTTTCTACTTATTGTTGTATTGTTCTTTTGGTTCAATTCAACTATAAAACACAAGTTGTGTTCATTGGTCTTTAGAGATTGAAGTGTTACTTCTTCAAAGACGTAATCCATTTTATCTTACGGGACAGTTACTTATCAATCTTGAGCACCGAGAGGGAGCAAATATGTCTTAAGAAAACTGTGTTTCACAAGACTCGGATTGAATATTCTAGTTCTCTTATTTTATTGTTCGTGCAAATCTATGTCATTGTGAGTGCATTGATTTTGCTTACTTTCTATTTAGATTAAGTTGCGTATAACAGTATGCAGATATAAGTTTAATTCTATTATTGTTTAAGTTATATTTGATACAGTTTAATATAATCTAATTATATACTTATTTTTCCATAACAATAGTTTGGACTTCTTACTTCTTCTAGCCTTGAATCATTATCTTTGTAGCATTATGACCATGAATCTAGTTGAGATTTACATTGTGACTTTATGGAATTAGCAAATTCAATAAGCAATTTCCTAACAATCTCCTCATTTTGTAATACTATGGCAAAATACAAGGGTAAAAAATTTAAGGTTACAACTCAAAAACCACAACAAAACAAACCAAATTGTAAAGAAATTTCAACACTTAAGTACAAAATCACTCAATCTCACACCCAAATTAAAAACTATCTTCCTAATATAGCTTTAAAGTATCATACTCATGCACTAACAAATTAAGATATATCAACTTTGGTTGTCGAACCAGTTTAATTAAATAAGTGCGGAATACATTATGTTTAAGTGCTGAATTTGAGTTAACAAACACCACCTAAATGAGCTTCTTGTTCAAGGTCTCCCTAAAGTATATGCAATGAGTGGTATAGTGATCGTGCACTCCCCAAGTAAAACAAATCATTTTCTAGGCATAGGGTTCATTTGCAACATTTTTCAAATTCTTACCCTTATTATTGTTTTTAGCTAAAAGTGCACTTTAGCTCACTTGAGGAAGGGGGGGAGAGTTGAAGGGTAGCATCACCCTTAACAAACACAATCTTAGAAGGAGGGGAGGTGTTGTGCTAATTCATGAATCCTATACCTCTTATGTCAACAACATTTTTTCCATACAAACAACATCATATCCAAGTTCTCGGAATCTAGGAAAAATCTTTTAAAGAGTTCTGTTGATTATGGAAGATATTTATTCAATTTTACCAATTTCAATTCAAGACTTTTCTTCAACTTTACCATCTCATGAAACCCCCTCTCAAGAAAAATCAACTTACCCTTCAATAACCTATTCCCATCACTTAGCTCATAAATTTTGAGTTTTTGGATTTCACCAAGTCGTCATGTAGTACATGTCTTTGACACTTTTGGTCTCATCCTCACTTGAGGATACTTCCACCTTCAAGTCATCTACTTCCATGGTAAGACTTGGAACTTCTTCTTATTCTTATTCTTATTCTTCTTCTTCTTCTTCTTCTCTCTCTCTCTCTCTCTCCCTCTCTCTCTCTTTCTCTCTCATGAAGTTTTGGGAGGCAAGGAAGACACAAAGGCAGTGAAGTTATCCAACTCTTCTTGAGATGAAAAACCACCATCCAAACTCATTTCCGATTCACTATCACTCCATTTTGCTTTCACAACCTTCCTCCTATCTTTGGTCACTTCCTTATTCTTCTTTTTATTTAGGACTGTGCAGCCATACGTCAATACCCTTGACATTCAAAGCATTGGAGGCTTTTTTTTTTTTTAGCATCCTGTTGAAATTTATTTTGTCCCTTTCTCTCTTTTCCTTCCTTAGAAGTCTTAGGTCTATTGAACTTGTTTTTTGACCTATAAGAGCCATCATTCCTTAGCATATTTTCTATTTTTTCTTGAAAAATAGGCTAGCTCCTCATCTTCTTGGATAAAGCTCAATGCAATGCCCTTACCCTTTTTAGGCTATCAAAGATTCATTTCAAAAGTTCAAATAGACCCTACAACGTCTTCCACCTTTAATTTCTCCAAATCAACTCTTGTCTCAAGAGCCATCACTTTAGTTTGAAACCCCTCCACTAGAGATCTCAAGATTTTTCACATTAAGACGGGGTGATCATACAATTAACCAAGCAAGAAAGATGAATTCTCTATGTCACTCAATTTGGCATAGAAATCGATAAAAGTCTCATTCTCTTCCACTCTCAAGGTCTCAAATTAGAAAGTCAATCTTTGAAGCTGAGGTGTCATTTCGAGGGAAACTTTCAACACATCACAAGCTTCCTTAGAGGACTCAAAAGTGAAAATCCACCGGAACTCATTCAGCGTTATGATATTAAATATCGAATTCAAGTATTTTGAATTCCAACTAAAAATCTCATAGTCATCCTGGGTCCATGTGTCAAAAGGCTCTAATCGGCCACAGTGGTCATGCGGACGATTTCGATCGTATTTGGGTGGTAAACCTCATGCACTCGTGTATGGACTTGAGGAACGTTTCATACTAGTCTTTTAATAGGTATAGTTGGTTCCATCAAAAAAAGGTGGTATTTAAATTGAGCCTCCTTCTCTAAGAGAATCCATTAATAAAAAAATTGGTTATTCTAATGAATCTCAAACAAACAAAAACAAGCTCAAATAAGTAAAAACTTAATAAATGCCTACTAAGTTCTCCAATGCAATTCTCGAAGTACCACAATTTAATATCAATTGGAAATGTGAAGTTCAATCGTCCCCAACACAATGGTATACAAGAAATCACATAATGCAAGACGTACAGGAGATGAACAAATCTTTTACACTTCAAGCGAAAACATACACAAATTTAGACTTACTCAATCACTACTTCAGTTATGAAATTAAGTTAGATGAACCCCTTTTGGATGAACAAACCCTTTCAATGAATGCATGGTTGTAAGATGCTCAATTCAATAATCAATAATCAATAATCAATAATCAATAATCAATAATCAACAATCAATCAATGTAAATCCACAATCTTTATCCCTCCAATCCTTTTTCACCGATTTTTAAACAACAACGATGATAATTCAAGAATATCAATCATAAAATCATATCATCAAACACCTGTGTGTGTGTGTGTGTATGTGAGACGTGTGTGTGTGTGTGTGTGTGTGTGTGTGTGTGCAGGTGCAAAATAAGTAAATCAATAACTACCATAACATGTGACAATTTTAACATGAAAACCCTTCTGAAAAAAACTATGAGACCATTCTTGGTCTCCCTAAACGTAATCCACTATACTCAAAATATGATTACAAGGACCAAAATCTTATTCCGCAACAAAGTCCATGGTTAGACGTTTTCCACCTTGTATGTTCCTGTTGGAATTGGCACCACAATGTCTTGAGTACTAGCTTCAAAAGGTGAATTGAGCTCCACAATCCGGCTTTCCTCTTTCGATCTTCAATGATTTCTTCCAAGATCTACTCCTTCACACACCGATGTGACTTTGGTGGGTCTCTACAAGATCTCTCTCTTATTCTCGATTTGAAGGTGAAGTATGAGATTAATGAAGATAGATTTGGCCTTGGATACTTGGGGATTGTCAAGGTTTGGCCTTAGCTATCTAGATGATATAAAAGGCTATTAGAGGCTTACAGAGAGTTATCTAGAGATACCCCAATTGGAAAAGGCATGCCCATATATAAGCTCTAAATATAGGTTCAACTAGGTACCTGAGAAAACTTAAATTTGTGAGGGACCACTTGAGCTGTTAGAGGTCTAGTATCATTGGAATGAGATGGAAAATTCCAAGTCAGTTGAGTAAGGAACACTCGAGCCATAGTCAAACCGCTCAAGTTGTCTGTAAGTCGCTAGAGTGACTAAAGAGCTATCTCCACTACCAACTACTTAGCCTTTTCTCAAAATTTTCTTGACTGTTTTAAAGATCGCTCAAGCAATAGACCAACAAGCAAAGAGTGGCCTTTATTTGTTTTTAAGCTCAAACCAAGCAAAAGCTTGTCTTATTCAGTATTAAGGGGTGTTGATCAATCGGGATCCGAACCATTACTCAATCTCTGTTTTCAAAATATTTTCAATAAATAGTCATATGAAATCCATTTATTCAATCAAAGTACTCAAGTGAAAAATACTAAGAGTGACTTAGGTAGTGTTTGATAAAACTGAAAATTAAAATCTGAAAATTGAATGCTGAATTTGTGAACCGTTAGGTATTCACTGAAATTTAAGTACTGAATTGAACTAAATTGTTTGATAACTACACAGAGCTGACGTTTGAAAATAAATTAATTTTCAGTTTCACCCTTCCACTCTTTAATTTGAAAATATTTATAAAATATGTTATAACATAAATCATAATCACTATTATTATATTGTAGTTTATATTTAACAAATATTTGATCAAAATAAATAAATAAATTATATCTGAATAACACAATAAGTGAACAATAATAAATTGAATAACATAATAAGTGAACAGTAATATTTGATAAAAAAAAGAATAATAACTAATAAATAATCAAATAATATTAAAATAATACAATAAATTATATTTCATTAACAAAATGTGTGTGCCCCGTATGTGTCTGTGTGTGTGTAAGTATGTGTGTGTGCAGAGCATATGTCTGTGTGTAATTGTGTGTGTGTGCAGTGAATACGTTTGTGTGTGTAATTATAATTATGTATGTATATTTTTGTGACAAAAGACAAGGAAAAAAAAATCGACAGGGAGAATATATAGATTAGGGGTTTTGAAGAGAAGACTAATTAGAATTTTAATGAGATTGTAAAATATTTCGGAGTATAATTGTCATATTGTAAATATTATTAAAGATGATTTAGTTGAGCACTTTTAGTTTTTAGAATTAAATAAGAGATCTCCTACTTAATATTGTAGCATATTTTTAAAGAGCACTTAACATATTAAGAGAATTTAAATTTTAATTATCAAACGAACTTAATTAATAAGTGTTGAATACATTCAATTTAAGTACTAAATTTGAGTTAACAAACAAACCCTTAAAGTCTCTCGTGTCTTTTTCTTTCCTAAGCATTGAAAGATTTTGGAGGTCTTCATAATATAATTTTATAGCTTGGACTTATTTCTTTCTTCTTCTAACTTTGGATCTTTATCTTTATAACTCATGACCATGAATCTAGTTAAGATTTATATTATGACCTCATGAAATTCGTTAATTAATTACACTAAACAATTTGTTAACAAAGTCACCGTCCAATAATAAATAAACAAATAAATAAATTGTAACCTCACTTTTTACCATATGATAGTTATTATTATTATATAGTGTGCGAAAGTTCACCAAGTTACTTGTTGTTTTCTTATTATAATAACCTAAAAACACTGTGACACTAAATATTTTCTCATGGCAATATAATGGCATGACGATAGCAAGCTTCCCGATAAACCACAACAAAATGCAGCCAAAACTGAAAGCATTAATCTCAAGGGTCCCATTGACGTTGCAGTTATGGTTCCCGCTGCGCCAACAGCGCAGGACGTGGATGATTCCTTCGGCAGCTCTGTCTTCTTCCCTTCTTAGTTTTCCTCATATCCTTATCAATACCGTGAACAAAACGTAAAACAAAAGAACTACAATGGCAAAAAGGTACTATTCTATTGAGCTTCATACTAAAGATATCAGAATAAACTCATGCTGGTCATTTGGACAATGAATATATACCTAAATATAATCCTACAAGTTATAAAAAGACAGTTTAGTGAACGAACTTCTCGTTATTATAGATTTTGATAAAATTTAAATATACACAATTTTATTCCGCGTTCAAAAGATTATTTCTAAATGAATTCTTAGAGTTTAGGGATATTTAATGTCTTTTGGTTTGTCAATAATACAAGTACGAGGATTAGAGTTTACGGAATATATAGTTAAGATTATCTTGAGCCCTTAGACCTTCTTTTTTTTTTCCATTTGACACTGGGTTCTTGAATTATAGAATATACTTTGTGTGGAGTGGAAGAGTTAAAGCCGACTGATGCACCCTCTTTACCTACTCACTTGTTGATGACTCATCCTCTCCCCCCCCCCCCACCCCTTCTCTCTCTCTCTCTCTCTCTCTCTCTCTCTATATATATATATATATATAGGGGTGTGTGTATATATGTTTTACAACACATATTGTATATACATATATCAATATATGGATTGATTTAGACCGCATGAAGAAGCTGGAAGATATACAAGACCATATGTATCAATAATGAATGTTACTCTTGAATTGTTTGCTTCGTCTTTATACGAAATTGTTTCTACCTCTTTCAGAAGCTGGGGATACCATGTTAAATTTTCCCGATTGAAGCCAGAAAATCGGTTAATATGAGCAGGGATGTTTTTCAAAAACAAAAGGTACCCCAATTACCAAATTTTCACCAAACATCGAGGTTTCAGATGAAGGGTCAGACTCTAGTCTCGGCCTAGGTCCCTTTGATCCGAATATGTTCATGATTCAACTAGATTAATGGTACAATAATCTTAATTCAACTCTATGAATATGTCATATATGCCTGTGAATATGTTCATGACTATATGTGGTACCAATTTCCATGCAAGGGTAAAAAAAAACATATCAAATCCTAAAAGGCTCATATGTTTTTGCAAGTACATCAAATAATTTAAAGGAATCGAATAATCGAGCTTGAATTACATACCAAGTCCAAGAATCTGAATTTGGATGCGAGGGGGAGCCACAAAAAAGGAGATATTGACGCGGCTCAATCAAAATCACATGGCTAATCTTTCATCTAACCATGTCTTTAGTTTGAGGCGCGCCAATATCTTCATCTAGTCAACACCCACCCTCCCATCGCTGCAGCCTCCCATGATCCATCTTCCCGAAAGCCTTGTGATAATAGGCCTGTCTAAACTTTGAGAGAGAAAGAGAGAGAGAGAGAGTCAGAGAACATTCTCTTTCTTTCAAGTAGCTGGGTCTTCTATATATGTGTAATATGGGTGCGCGTGTGTGTGTATATATATATATATATATATAGAGAGAGAGAGAGAGAGAGAGAGAGAGACCCTTTGTAATGAGTTGCATAATCTGCCCTAAAGATGGGTTTTTTTTCCTCACCAAAAACTGTGCTGCCTGAAGAGAAACAGTGCAAATACACCATATTTTTTTTTTTTGATCAGTAAATACACCATATGAAAATGGTTTGTTTTCATCTCTCTCTCTCTATATGTATATTTACATGTGTTTGGAAGCCTATCTGATATCTAATATGGACGGCACTAATAAGGTCCCACAAGGTGTTGGCCAGTGATTCCATTTTCCATGCCCAGGAAGACAAGTCAGAGGTGGTTCTCTTGGCCCTTTGCCAGTTTGCCTCATCATCTAATGAAAATCTGGTGTCACTTTTCCAAATGCCCTTAGTCAACTGCATGTACATACATGATATGAATATATTTTGGTTGAGAGTTTTATTAGGTCGTTAATTACAGTTGATAATGCAGTTAAACAATGAAGTTATACATAATTAAAATAAAATGTATTATAGACATTTTGGTGGACAGCAAACTCACCCAATCATCGCTTTGGGATGGCTGTCTACTTCGTCAAAACAAAAGCAAAGTTACTAATTTCACAACAACTATTTACCAATTTTAAGAATAGCTCAAGTGATTTGGTAAATTATGTATCCATTGCCCAGAGAATTATCTTCGGTCTCTCAAATTGATTTATTCGTGGCAATTTTTTGGCCGTCCAACGACCTATAACACTGGTCACAACTCTCACTAGGATTAATAACATGGACGAACTGTAAATTCAAAATTTTGAATTCGAATATTGACAATTCTTTGGAGTCAGGTTGTGAGAAATTTAATACCTTGATATTAGCATGGATGGTTTGCATTTGACCGGACCGAAGAGGAGATTACTTAAGAGATACATAAATTAATCCGAACATCCCTAATCGTTAAAATAAAACAAAAAAAAAACATATTTACCAATGATACTTTAGGCAAAGCCGACTCGATAAAAATTAGGTTCTAAGGTGAAAGTTTTAATGAAAATTCTTTCAAAATATAATACACATTTATAATAGCATATTTACAATAGTATTTAACAATAATTGTTCACTCTTTTTGAAATATAAAATTACAAATTAATTTTATTATCCATTATAAAAAAAAAAGACTATTTTTGATGATGAGGTTGAACGAAATCTTTCACCTTTTCATGGTGACTAAATGAAGGATGGAAAAAGTTTAAAACTTAACAATTTTTTAAAATAAGTCACGAGAAATTTTTTTTAGAAAGAATTAATTGAAGTGTGTGTAAATTGTCTCGTACATCCTTGACCGCATATTTGGGAGCTTCAAAGTTGATAATGGAGTCAGATTCAGTTACAGTGGTTTCTTGGGTTTATTCTCAGGATATTGGATGTTGGGTTTATGCTTACCTACTTGCTCGCATTCGACTTCTGTGTGCTTCTCTCTCGACTCGTGACTACCACGTCCTGAGGGAGGCGAATCAGGTTACCGACTTCATGGCTAATTGGGTTTGCTCTCAACAGCTCAATCAGCGATTTCTTGATTCGTCATCCTTTCTTGGGATTGCTGGTATCTTCGCCTTGGATGCTCGACAGACTCCTCACGTTCGTCGGTGAATTTTTTATTTTCATTTATGTTTTCAGTGAGTTCTGTGGGAAGTTCCCATTGGACTCGTTTGGTAGACGTATTATGAGGGAATTAAATATTGGATTGTATTATTTTTTATTTAATCGGGTCTAATACTTTGTTTGGTAAGCAAATTTGATACCGTATTAATTTAAAAAACGTATACTTATCGTATATTTTTTATACGATAAATCTGTATTATGGAAGTTTTTTAATACCACCAAAAGAGGTGGTATTATAATCCAAGTCAAACGTATTAATCTACACATTTACTATTATAACCCTTCAAGTGATAAATTCAAGTTGTCATTAACGTAACAAACACTGATTGAAGGTATTTTTGTTAATTTAACATTACTACAATGAAATAATTCTCTAACCAAACAACTGATTGGATTAAATAACTATTATCTAACGCTTATATTGTGTATTGTCAAATACTAGATAAAATTACGTATGATTCTAATATCATATTTAATCTTATATTTAATCTATCTGTATTATATTAGACTGTATTATTTTATTTAATTCATCTAATTTTAATACGGCAACCAAACAAGCCCATTTTGTTTTCATGTCTTTGGTGGTGAGTCACTACCTTTATTTTGCTTTGATCTTTCCACTTTGTATTTCTGAAGGTGTCCCCCTCCCTTGTATTTTTTTTTCCTTTTAGTTATATATATAGGTAGGGGTCCTGCCAAACCCCCCACCTGGGTGGCTTTGAAGAAAAAAATAAAAATTTCCTTGACCGCAATACCAATATACTACGAGTATCACAGCGATCCTAAGTGATTGTTTAACGTACCTAATGATTGAGCCGGTCCTACTTATTTTGAGGAATCAACAATATTTTGAGTGAAGTAATTGTGTCCGTGATGTTTGAAAAAATGAAAATGTAAATGTAAAATGGTGAGCATATAGGCCTTAAAGATAAGTTATCGAGTTATATTTGAATATAATTTATTGTGTAATTAATTTTTTTGTTAAGTTTTGATTAACAAATCGATAAAACTAACAAATTAGAATCAAATGACATTGTGTACATCTTATCCGAAACCGAAAGGAAGTCATTTTTAAAGATTTGCAGTCATTGTGACTGTAATTAGTGACATTGACAAACCTGAAAGAGATGATTTCCAGACTGTATAAAGTTTTCAATGACAAGGCTCCCACTAAACCAAAACTAACGCCATGACTAAGAACAAAATAACATATAACGTTGGGTTAGGTGAGTAGGTGCAACACAAAGGTGAGTTTGTCTTCGGAAATGCTCCACACCACATTAATTATTTGTTGGATTAAGAACTTTTTCTTTCATTCCATAAAGTTAAATCCCTTTTTAGGAATTAAAAATTCAAAAATCTTAATTAGTCCTTATCGACTCATTATAACCCAATAATAGTTATAGACAGCCTAATTGAGACTTCAATTATTGTGGGATCTGAGAAGAGTAATCTTAAAGTTATAAAAAAAAAAATTAATGTGATCCACCTCATTTTTTGGACAAAAACTCTTATATAGACATTGTATTTGTGAAATTATTATATGTAATTTAATGATCCTCTAAAATATCACAATTGTTGTTTTTAGGGGCAAAGACGTAATAGAAAGTCCCAAAAAATTTGGTAGTAACTGATTCAAGTTGGTGTTATATATATGACTTCATACTTTGTCGTTGGCTCCTTTCGAGGAAATGTATCTATTTATTTTTTTAAAAATCATTAAATAATTTTTTGAACTGAGCTTAAACAATGGGCTATTTGTGTAGTAGAGGACGTATTTAGTTGTAATTTTTAAATTATTTGATGAATTTGCATTGCAATTATGGAAATATAATGAAACTAAATTGACATTAAGTGGTACACAAATTTAATGAAACTAAATTGACATTAAGTGGTACACAAGTAATTCGTAGATAAAATAAAGTTGAAACTGTTTATTATTTTTATTTGATCAATATTTTTATAAGTAATTGGAAAAAATAGAATCAATTCTCTTGATTTAATTAAAAATAAATAATATTATAGTGTATCGTGTTAAAATTGATTTTGAAAGGATTTACATAACTAAAGACATAACATTAACAGTAACTTATAAAATAATCTCATTGAATATCATTGTTGGACCCACAGTAAATGATTTCTACGATATTGGAAACGTGGGTCCATCCAAATATGAATCCATTATTATACAAATATGGAATCAGTTATGTAATGGGTTCTTTTTTTGTGTTAGTTAAAAAGTTTTGGTTGTTAAAACCGAGAAAGAAGTCTCCAAGTGGGCTATGATTTAGACTCTCTCTCTATCTCTCTCACATTGTTGGTCCCGAGGATTTTATTACACTGAATGCGTTATTAGCTGATGACAACCTTAATAATTCATTAATTAAACAAGTTTACGTTATATATTGTACGGTTAGACTCATTATACATATATATATATACATATCAAGAATCAGACACCTGCATGCACCATAAAAATGTTTGAAGTAAATGTCATCCACATTTTCAGAATATTAGCCCATTGATTGAGCCTAGTCCAAATGGCAATGGTGTAATTGTTGGGCCTTTGCTTATTGAGACATTGGGCCCTTTAATTCAATGGTCCAGAGTGTTTAGACCACAAACCAACTTTTAAGACAAGACGGGATAACACTAGCGTTAATAGTTCACTTTTATCGGTAGGTGGGTAGAGTACAAACCTTATCCCTTCCTCCTCCCTTAAAAAAAAAAAAAAACCTCATAATTGAATTTAGGAAAATTTAGAGGCCGGTCTCCCTATATGAACTTGTTTAGACTTAAATCCGTTAAGAAAATTTATATGTTATGAAGTCTTTTTTTTATAAATTTTACCATATTATCCCTTTCTTTTAGATGTGAAATAAAACCAAAAATTAAAAACTCCTAAATTTTAGGAGTTTGACTAACATTAAATTTTTTTTCTTTCTCATATCTATCTATATCCATGTAAAGGTTAAGATATATATATATATATAGTAACATTTAAACATAAAAAAAATTGAACAAAAATTATAACATACTTAACAAAAATAGTAACATATTTAACAATAATTATTTCTCTCAAATTCAAACACAAAAAATAGTAATATTTGAAAACAAAAAAAAATAGTCTTTATAAGTCAATTCACGAGGATTCAGCCCCAATTTTCACTTAATTTTTTTATTTTTTATTTTTTTTTTATTTTTTTGTCAACAAAGTAGCCTACTCTTGTGGGACAATTGATTACTTCTAAATAGAAAACCTAAAATTCTTTCTATCTTGGGCTTTGGTATTTCTGATTTTAATGTAACCATATTTTCCACCAACAAAGTCCTTCGAAACTAATGTTGGGCTTTCCTGTAAATTAGTAAGCACGAACTAAACTATTAGGACGAACAAATACATATCTAATCTCATCTCAAAAATGAACGAATTCAGATCTATTTTGATATATTTCTTTACCATTAGATCATTTATCATGCATTAATCGGGAATCCACTTACGGATAATAAATCTTCTTTAAAAAGTTTTCAAGAAAATATATTAACCGTGATCTAAATTCAACATGATCATATAAAAAAATTGATGATCCCATCCCTCGTTCCCTTCCCACCAACATAAAATCCCAACCTACATTAAAAAAATTTTGGATCTCCTTGACAAAAAGGAAAGGATCTTCTTCAACCTTTGGGCAAACTATTTTTGTTGAAATGACACCCAACACAGGAAAAATAAAGATGCAATTTTTTCCCAAGTCCAAAAGCCTGCATTTATAGAATAAATCATGTATCCAAGTACATTTATTGATATAACTATTCTGTCTTTAGAATAAATGCTGAACCCGAAATCATGAATCATATAGTAATTTGAAGGATTAAGCCTTAGGTGCACAATATCAAGGTGGGGTTTCACAATGTTATTGGGAAAAAAAAATTAGTACCATCACTTTTTTGGGTATTTATACTAATTTTGGGGTGAATTAGTCTCATTCTCTTCCATTCTGAAGGTCTCAAATTAGAAAGTCAATCGATGAAGCTGAGGTGTCCTTTCGGAGGAAACTTTCAACACATCACAAGCTTCCTTAGAGGACTCAAAAGTGAAAATCCTCTGGAACTCATTCGGTGTTATGACATGAAATATCGCATTCAAGTATTTTGAATTCCAACTAAAAATCTCGTAGTCATCCTTAGTCTAGGTGTCAAAAGGGCTCTAATCGACCACAATGGTCATGTGGACGATTTCGATCGTATTTGGGTGGTAAACCTCACGCACTCGGGCATGGACTTGAGGAACGTTTTCATCCTAGTCTTTTAATAGGTATAGTTGGTTCCATCCAAAAAAGGTGGTATTAAAATAAAGCCTCCTTCTCTAAGAGAATCCATTAATAAAAAATTGGTTGTTCTAATGAATCTCAAACAAACAAAAACAAGCTCAAATAAGTAAAAACTTAATGAATGCCTACTAAGTGCTCCAATGCAATTCTCGAAGTACCACAGCCTAATACCAATTGGAAATGTGTAGTTCTATCGTCCCCAACACAATTGTATACATGAAATCACATAATGCACGACGTACAGGAGGTGAACAAATCTTTTACACTTCAAGCGAAAACATACACAAATTTAGACTTACTCAATCACCAATTCATTTATGAAATTAAGTTTGATGAACCCCTTTGGACGAACAAACCCTTTCAATGAATGCATGGTTGCAAGATGCTCAATTCAATAATCAATAATCAATAATCAATAATCAACAATCAATCAATGTAAATCCACAATCATTATCCCTCCAATCCTTTTCGCCGATTTTTAAACAACAATGATGATAATTCAAGAATATCAATCATAAAATCATATCATCAAACACCTGGTGTGTGTGTGTGTGTGTGTGTGTGTGTGTGAGTACTTTGTGTGTGTGTGTGTGTGAGTTACTTTGTGTGTGTGTGTGTGCACGTGCAATAAGTTAATCAACAACTACCATAACATGTGACAATTTTAACATGAAAACCCTTCTGAAAAAAACCATGAGACAATTCTTGGTCTCACTAAACGTAATCCACTATACTCAAAATATGATTACAAGGTCCAAAGTCTTATTCCGCAACAAAGTCCATGGTTAGACGCTTTCCACCTTGTATCTTCCTATTAGAACTGGCACCACAATGTCTTGAGTACTAGCTTCAAAAGGTGAATTGAGCTCCACAATCTGGCTTTCCTCTTTCGATCTTCAACGATTTCTTCCAAGATCAACTCCTTCACACACCTATGTGACTTTGGTGGGTCTCTACAAGATCTCTCTCTTATTCTTGATTTGAAGGTGAAGTATGAGATTAATGAAGATAGATTTGGCCTTGGATACTTGGGGATTGTCAAGGTTTGTTCTTAGCTATCTAGATGATATAAAATGGTAATAGAGGCTTATAGAGAGTTATCTAGAGATCCCCCAATTGGAAAAGGCATGCCCATATATAAGCCCTAAAAATAGGTTCAACTTGGTACCTGAGAAAACTTAAATTTGTGAGGGACCACTTGAGTTGTTAGAGGCCTGGTATCATTGGAATGGGATGGAAAATTCAAAGTCAATTGAGTAAGGACCACTCGAGCCATAGTCAAACCGCTCAAGCTGTCTCCACTACCAATTACTTAGCCTTTTCTCAAAATTTTCTTGACTATTTCAAAGATCGTTCAAGAAATAGACCAACGAGCAAAGAGCAGCCTCTATTGGTTTTTAAGTCTAAACCAAGCAAAAATTTGTTTTATTGAGTATTAAGGGGTGTTGATCAATCGGGACTCGAACTATTACTCAATCTTTGTTTTCAAAATATTTTCAATAAATAGTCATATGAAATCCATTTTTTCAATCAAAGTACTCAAGTTAAAAATACTAAGGGTGACTTAAGTCTCTAATGTCTTTATCTTTCCTAAGCATCGAAAGATCTTGGAGGTCTTCATAATATAATTTTATAGCTTGGACTTATTTCTTCTTCTAACTTTGGATCTTTATCTTTATAACTCATGAGCATGAATCTAGTTGAGATTTACATTATGACCTCATGAAATTAATTAATTAATTACACTAAACAATTTGTTAACAGAGTCACCATTCAATAATAAATAAACAAATGAATAAATTGTACCCTCACTTCTTTCCATATAGTAGTTATTATTATTATACAGTGTGTGAAAGTTCACCCGGTCACTTGTTGCTTTCTTATTAAATGCAGACCTCGATCAAATTACAATAATAACGTAATAACACCGTGACACTAAATATTTTCTCTTATATATGGCAATATAATTGCATGACAGTAGCATGCTTCCAGATAAACCACAACAAAATGCAGCCCAAACTGAAAGCATTAATCTCAAGGGTCCCATTAACGTTGCAGTTATGGTTCCCGCTACGCCAACAGCGCAGGACGTGGCTGATTCCTTCGTCAGCTCTGTCTTCTTCCCTTCTTAGTCTTCCTCATAGCCTTATCAATACCGTGAACAAAACGTAAAACAAAAGAACTACGATGGCAAAAAGGTACTATTCTATTGAGCTTCATACTAAAGATATCAGCATAAACTCATGCTGGTCATTTGCACAATGAATATATACCTAAATATAATCCTACAAGTTATAAAAAGACAGTTTAGTGAACGAACTTCTCGTTATTATAGGTTTTGATAAAATTTAAATATACACAATTTTATTCCGCGTTCAAAAGATCATTTCTAAATGAATTCCTAGAGTTTAGGGATATTTAATGTCTTTTGGTTTGTCAATAATACAAGTACGAGGATTAGAGTTTACGGAATATATAGTAAAGATTATCTTGAGCCCTTAGACCTTCTTTTTATAGAATATACTTTGTGTGGAGTGGAAGAGTTAAAGCCGACTGATACACCCTCTTTACCTACTCCCTTGTTGATGACTCTCCCTCTCCCCCCCCCCTTCTCTCTCTCTCTATATATAGGGGGGTGTGTATATATGTTTTACAACACATATTGTATATACATATATCAATATATGAAATTGATTTAGACCCACATGAAGGAGCTGGAAGATATACAAGACCATATGTATCAATAATGAATGTTACTCTGGACTTGTTTGCTTCGTCTTTATGCGAAATTGTTTCTACCTCTTTCAGAACCTGGGGAGGATATAGCTGGGGAGACCATATTAAATTTTCCCGATTGGAGGCAGAAAATGGGTTGATATGGGCAGGGATGTCTTTCAAAACAAAGTACCCCAATTAGAGGTGTTTAAATTTTTGATTGGTCGTAATTTTCTACCATATCCGACTCTATCCTATCCTACTGAACGGTTAGTAGCAAAAATCGGGTAGGAATGCAGAAGAGTTTTTGATCTTTTAATTAAATAGAGTAGGAATGCGGAATATCATATTTTCACATTCCTACCCTATCCTATCCGTAAAAAATATATTTAACTTTTTATATATTTTTAGTAATTATAAGAGTATTTGTGTGGTATAATTTATATTATAACATTGTTATTATTATGAATATTTGAGTTGCGAAAACATGGACTTATTTTTGTGTATGTTACAGGATTTGTAGTGAATTGGTTATCTATTAGAGAAATTATGATTTTAATGTTTTTCATATAGTTTAAATTTAAAATAATTATTATTGTATTTGTGTAACAATTATGATTGATTATGTTCCTGTTTTCTTATGTTTTAGTGTTATTGATTTATTGTGTTGTTAAATTGGTGCATGCCAATTAATAAATTGTTAAAATAATCCAAAATTAATAGCTACAAAAGTGTTTACCCGACTTCCTATCCTATTAATCGGGTAGGAATACCACACCTAATTGGGTAGGATAGGTTAAAAAAAATTCTTCTGTAAAGTATCAGGTTGGAAGAAGAAAAACTATATTTTTTACCTGTAGGGTAGTGTAAACACCCTAACCCCAATTACCAAATTTTCACCAAACACCGAGGTTTCAGATGAAAGGTCGAACTGTAGTCTCGGCCTAGGTCTCTTTGATCCGAATATCTTCATGATTCAACTAGATTAATGGTTCAATAATCTTAATTCAACTCTATAAATATGTCATATATGCCTATGAATATGTCATGAATGAGTAATGTCAGATTGATTAAATTTTGGGACTAAATTTAGAGTTCAAATGACATAGCAGTTGACTTGGGCTTCTTTTATTGGTGTCATGTCATTTAGATCCTAATAAAAACTTCAAATAATCAGCTATCATGTCATTTGGGCTCTAAATTTAATCCCAAAATTTGATCAGTGTAGCATTACTCGTGAATATATGTGATACCAATTTCCATGCAAGGGTAAAAAAAAAAATTATCAAATCCTAAAAGGCTCATATGTTTTGCAAGTACATCAAATAATTTAAAGGAATCGAATAATCGAGCTTGAATACATACCAAGTCCAAGAATCTGAATTTGGGTGCGAGGGAGAGCCACAAAAAAGGAGATATTGACGCGGCTCAATCAAAATCACATGGCTAATCTTTCATCTAACCATGTCTTTAGTTTGAGGCGCGCCAATATCTTCATCTAGTCAACACCCACCCTCCCATCGCTGCAGCCTCCCATGATCCATCTTCCCAAAAGCCTTGTGATAATAGGCCTGTCTAAACTTTGAGAGAGAAGAGAGAGTCAGAGAACATAATTTTTCCTATCAAGTAAGTCTTCTATATATGTGTAATATGTGTGTGCGCGCGCGTGTATATATATATATATATATAGAGAGAGAGAGAGAGAGAGAGACCCTTTGTAATGAGTTGCATAATCTGCCCTAAAGATGGGTTTTTTTTCCTCACCAAAAGCGGTGCTGCCTATAGGGAAGCAGTGCAAATACGCCATAAGAAAATGGTTTGTTTTCAGCTCTCTCTATATGTATATTTATATGTGTGTGTGGAAGCCTATCTGATATCTAATGTGGACGGCACTAGTAAGGTCCCACTAGGTGTTGGCCAGTGGTTCCATTTTCCATGCCCAGGAAGACAAGTCAGAGGTGGTTCTCCTGTCCCTTTGCCAGATTGCTCATTATCTAATGAAAATCTGGTGTAACTTTTCCAAATGCCCTTTGTCAACTGCCATGTACACACATGATACCCGTATGTAGATAAGGAAAAAAAAAAACAGTACCAAGAGATATGAATAGATTTTGGTTATGCGAGTTTTATTAGGTTGTTAATTACAGTTGTTAATGCAGTTAAATAATAATTAAAATAAAATGTATTATAGACATTTAGGTGGACAGCAAACTCACCCAATCGTCGCTTTGGGATGGCTGTCTACTTTGTCAAAATAAAAGTAAAGTTACTAATTTCACAACAACTATCTACCAATCCAAAAAATAGTTCAAATGATTTGGTAAGTTACGTGTCTGTCTGGTGTACGGAGAACTATCTTCGATCTCTCAAATTGACTTATTCGTGGCAATCTTTTGACCGTCCAACGACGTATAACACTAGTCACAACTCTCATTGGGACCGATGACATGGACGAACTGTAAATTCAAATATTTTAAATTTGAATCTTGACAATTTTTTGAGTCAGAGGGATTGAATACTCTAATCCCAACATGAATGGTTTACCTTTGACCGGACCGGAGAGAAGATTACTTAAGGGATGCGTAAATTGACCCGAACACCCATAATCATTAAAACCAAAAAAAAAGAACATATTTACCAATAATACTTCAGGCAAAGCCAACTCGATAAAAATTAAGTTCTTATGTGATAGTTTTAATGAGAATTCTTTCAAAATATAATACACATTTATAATAGCATATTTACGATAGTATTTAACAATTATTGTTCTCTCTTTTTGAAATATAAAATTTGTAATTAATTTTTATTGTCTATTATAAAAAAAAAAATACTATTTTTGATGATGAAGTTGAACGAAATCTTTCACTTTTCATGGTGACTAAATGAAGGATCCAAAAAGTTTAAAACTTAACAATTTTCTTAAACTAAGTCACGAGAAACTATTTTTTAAAAAGAATTAATTGAAATACGCGTAAATTGTCTCGTACACTTTTGACAACAATACCAATATACTACGGGTATCATAGTGGTCCTAAGTGCTTGTTTAACTTACCTAATGATTAAGTCGATCCTGCTTATTTTGAGGAATCAACAAAATTTTAAGTGAAGTAATTGTGACCGTGATATTTGAAAAAATGAAAATGTAAATGTAAAATGGTGAGCATATAGGCCTTAAAGATAAGTTGTCGAGCTGTATTTGAATATAATTTATTAACGTAATTTATTTTGTTTTTATTGAGTTTTGATTAATAAATCGATAAAGTTAACAAATTAGAACCAAATAATAATGTGTACATCTTATCCGAAACCGAAAGGAAGTCATTTTGAAAGATTTGCAGTCATTGTCACTGTAATTAGTGACATTGACAAACCTGAAAGAGATGATTTCCAGACTGTATAAAGTTTTCAATGACAAGGCTCCCACTAAACCAAAACTAACGCCATGACTAAGAACAAAATAACATATAACGTTGGGTTAGGTGAGTAGGTGCAACACAAAGGTGAGTTTGTCTTCGGAAATGCTCCACACCACATTAATTATTTGTTGGATTAAGAACTTTTTCTTTTCATGCCATAAAGTTAAATCCCTTTTAGGAATTAAAATTTCAAAAATCTTAATTAGTCCTTATCGGTCCGTTATAACCCAATAGTAGTTATTGACAATCTAATTGAGACTTCAATTATTGTGGGATCTCGAAAGAGTAATGTGTACATACTCTTGTCTTATATAGAGAGTAGCTATTCATCACGATTTTTATTTTAAAAAAAAAAAATCTTAATAGCCCATATACGTTCATGTGATCCACCTCAAATTACAAAACTATTAAGGGGCGTGGCCCCCTCGTTTTTTGGACAAAAACTCTTATATAGACATTGTATTTGTGGAATTATTTTATGTAATTTAATGATCCTCCAAAAATATCAAAATTGTTGTTTTTAGGAGCAAAGACGAAATAGAAAGTCCCAAAAAATTAGGTAGTCACCAATTCAAGTTGGTGTTATATATATGACTTCGTACTTTGTCGACGACCCCTCTCAAGTAAATGTATTTATTTATTTTTTTAAAATCATTAAATAATTTATTTTAACTAAGCTGAAACAATGGGCTATTTGTGTAGTAGAGCACGTATTTAGTTATAATTTTTAAATTATTTGATGAATTTGTATTGCAATTATTGAAAATATAATGAAACTAAACTGACATTTAGTGGTACACAAGTGATTCGTAGATAAAATCAAGTTGAAATTGGAAGCTTGTTTTTTATTTGATCAATATTTTTATAAGTAATTGGAAAAAATTGAATCAAAACTCTTGATTTAATTGAAAATAGATAATATTGTAGCGTATCGTGTTAGAATTGATTTTGATAGAATTTACACAACTAAAGACATAACATTAATAAAATAATTTCATCCTTGACCACCTCTAACCTTCATGATTGCTACCATATTGGAAACGTGGGTCCATCCAAATATGAATTCATTAATATACAAATATGGAATCAGTTATGTAATTGGTTCTTTTCTTGTGTTAGGTAAAAATGTTAGAAGTTTTGGTTGTTAAAACTGAGAAAGAAGTCTCCTAGTGGGCAATGATTTTGACTCTCTCTCTCTCTCTCTCTCTCTCTCTCTCTCTCTCATGCAATGATTTACACTGAATGCGTTATTGGCTGGTGACAACCTTAATAATTCATTAATTAAACAAGTTTAAGTTGTCTAATGTAGGGCTAAACTCATATATATATATATGTGTGTGTGTGTGTGTGTGTGTGTGTGTGTGTGTTTTTATCAAGAATCAGACACTTGCATGCACCATAAAAATGTTAGAAGTAAATGTCATCCACATTTTTAGAATATTAGCCCATTGATTGTGCCTAGTACAAATGCCAATGGTGTAATTGTTGGGCCTTTTCTTATTGACATATTGGGCCCTTCATTCCAGAACAAAGGCCCAATAATTGGGCTTGGGCCATTAGCTAATCCAAAGGCCAACCTTGCCAGGTCTTCATTTGTGCCTTCTACCTAACATTTTTTTGTTTTTTTTTTTTGGGTTCACTAATCAGAAGTATCCGTTCACCGGTTCACGAACTAACTTTTAAGATAAGAAGGATAACTCTAGCCTTAACAAGTTCACTTTTGTCGGTAGGTGGGTAGAGCCCAAATCTTATCCCCTCCTCCTCCTTAAAAAAATAAAAATAAAAAAACCTCATAATTGATTTGTTTTTTTGGTTAACAAAGTAGCTTACTCACGCGGGACAATTGATTACTTCTAAATAGAAAATCTAAAATTCTTTCTATCCTGGGCTTTGGTATTTCTGATTTTAATGTGACCATATTTTCCACGAACGAAGTCCATTGAAATTAATGTTGGGCTTTACTATAAATTTGTTAACACAAACCAAACTATTAAAACGAACGAATAAATATCCAACCTCATCCTAAAAATGAATGGATTCAGATCTATTTTGATATATTTCTTTACTATTAGATCATATATCATGCATTAATCGGGAATCCACTTATGGATAATAAAATCTTCTTTAAAAAGTTTTCAAAAAAATATATTAAACGTGATCTAAATTCAACATGATCATATAAAAAAATTGATGATCTCATCCCTCATTCCCTTCCCACCAACATAAAATCCCAACCTACATTAAAAAATTTTGGATCTCATTGACAAAAAAAGGAAGGATCTTCTTCAACCTTTGGGCAAACTATTTTTGTTGAAATGGCACCCAAAACAGGAAAAATAAAGATGCTATTTTTTCCCAAGTCCAAAAGCTTACATTTATAGAATAAATCATGTACCCAACTACATTTATTTATATAACTATTCTGTCTTTAGAATAAATGTTGAACCCGAAATTATGTACTCTATTCGTTCTTAAATATCTGTCGTTTTACACAATTTTTTTGTTTCATAATATCTGTCGTTTAATGAAATCAAAGCATAATTAATATTTTTTTTCAAATTTACCCTTAACTTTTCAATGTATTAGATTTACTAGAGGTAAAGTGTCTTTCATATTCTTTTATTTCCCAATACGTATTGAATAAATGTATTTTAGTCTTGTGCAATTATTTTTTACTCATATTAGAGCTATTTAATAGTTTCCTTAATTTTTGTGCAAAAACTTAAACGACAGATATATAGGAACAGAGGGAGTATCATATAATAATTTGAATGATTAAGCCTTAGGTGTACATAAGAGTGTTCAAATTTTTGATTAGCCGCAATTTCTTAACTTATCCGACCTTACTCTATCCTATTGAACGACTAGCCACAAAAATCAGGTAGGAATGCGGAAGAGTTTTTGATCTTCTGATTAAATCGGATAGATATGCGGAATATCCATCAATTTTTGCATTTTTACCCTACCCCTACCCGCAAAAAATATAATTAACTTTTTTTTATTTTTTTTAGTAATTATAAGAGTATTTGTGTGGTATAATTTATATTATAACATTGTTATTGTTGTGGATATTTGAGTTTGCGAAAATATAGACTTGTTTTTTGTGTATGTTACATGATTTGTGGTGAACTGGTAAACTATTGAAGCAGTTATGATTTTAATGTGTTTCATATAGTTTAAATTTAAAATAATTGTTTGTATTTGTGTAACAATTATGATAGATTGATATTCATGTGTTTCTTATATTTTATTGTAATTGTTGTTGTAGTTGTTTAGGTTTTAGTGTTATTGATTTATTGTGTTGTTAAATTGATGCATGTTATTTAATTGAATTGTTAAAATGATTCAAAAATTAATAACTACAAAAGTGTTTATCCGATTTCTTATCCGACTTCCTGCTAGATTATTCGAGTACGAAGTCGAATAGGAATATCACACCTGATCCGGAAAAGATAGGGTAGGTCTAGAAAAAAAAAATTCGTAAAGTATCGAGTAGGAAGACAGAAGACAATATTTTCTACTCGTAAAATAGGATGAACACCCTTAGGTACAATAACAAGGTGGGTGTCACAATGATATTGGAACAAAAAATTAATACCCTCACTTTTTTCGAGTATTTATACTAATTTTGGGGTGTACTTACTTTTTATATTCACTTAGAGTTAATTGAACTAGAGGTCCGCAAAGTATGATGTTTGTCTCATTTTAGTCCCAAATATTTCAATTACATCATTTTAGTCTCTGAAAATATTGAATATGTTTCTATATAGTCCTTCAAGCAGACAACGTTCAAATTGCTAACGATTTTTTATTATAAATTTATCACATGATACTTAAATATAAACAAAAAATAATTTGGATAACTTTTGACCAAATTTTTACTCAAATTTTAATTAAATAATTACTTAAATTACACAATTTTGATCATAAACTATTCAAATTTTGGTCAAAAGCTACCCAAATTTTATTTAAGAGTTATCAAAAATTTTTTGTCTATATTTAGTTATTACGTGATATGTTTATGACCTATCTTTTATATAGTTGAGTCAAGC
The DNA here is from genome assembly GCA_963454935.2 of Ilex paraguariensis. NCBI lineage: Eukaryota > Viridiplantae > Streptophyta > Magnoliopsida > Aquifoliales > Aquifoliaceae > Ilex > Ilex paraguariensis. The sequence goes on along the minus strand of CAUOFW020003200.1, from coordinate 11,108 downwards.
CTGCATTCAACAAGAGAGTTGTGTTTAAATAACTGATAGCAAGTGCAAAATTTTATTAGACCCAATAAGAATATAAATGCAAATAATATACAAGAAATAAAACTTATGTAATTGAGCATAGTAAGAAAAAAGACTTTGTTAAATTTTGTTAAGTTGATGTCAACTAATTCTTGATATAAACTTAAAAATGACACGGCTAACAAATATGAATTTTTAATTGGTTGGGTTAATATTAATAATGCCCGCCTTGTTGAAAGACAATGAGGTTAGAGCGTTGATTGAAGCACAAAATGATTAATAGATAGAATTTATTAAGAGTAATATTATTTGAACTTAAAAATTTGATCTAATTTGTTGACATAATGATGTGACTTTAATGAAGCCATTAGATCAACATCAAATTTCAATGTTTGATAAGCTCCACAGTTAATCTAAGTGAATTAAGTCCTAATAGCATTACTCATTTATTAATATCAAATGATCAGACTAGATGACTTAAACATACTAAATGAAAATTAAATATTATTTAATTTTAAATGAAATAAATATATCCAAATTCAAAATGTAACGATTTAATTGACACACCAAGAACGTCATATATTTATAGTTAGTGTTGACAAAAACCAACCTAGTCATTAATATTGTTCGGGATTTTTTAAAATTACTATTGTTTAACAAATTAAAATAAATAAATTTTATATATGGTAACTTTTACGCAATAAAATATAAAAGTATATTGATAAAAATAATTAATTAAGAGGAGTGGGCTCCACCACTGCATGGACAGTAATGCTGTGCTACGACCGAGATTTATACTAAATTTATTTGCCCAACAACGCACATGACAGATGCCATAAATCTTTGTGGGTCCCACTAATTTAAGTCCTTTCTTTTTTCTTACCAACTGCGTGCCAAACTCCTCGTGTTATAAAAGGGTATCTTTGGTAGGAGGTGTGTTTCGTTTATGTTTTTTTTTATAAAAATAATAGAATTAATTTTTATTTTTTGTGATAAAAATTAAAAATATAAAATATATTTAATAGTCATTTTTATTTAAAAAATTATAAAAATAAAAAAAAATATATTTGGATCACACACAGACACACACAAATTACAAGCACAGACATACACAAATTACACACAGACACATAGATCCACATATACACCACACATAAAAATACAAATAAATACACACATGTAAATCTATGAATATATAATAACATATATGTAGATCTATGTATATATATGGTATAATTTTAATATATAGGGTCTTTGTGTCAATTAATATACATGGTCTTCAAGTTTGATTTTGTCTTCATCTTCTTTGCGTTCTCCTCTTTGTCTTCGTCTTCATGACAGTGGGGTTCAGAGAGAGACGAACGAGAGAGATAGATGAGAGAAATAGACAAAAAAAAAAAGAGAGGAACAAGGAGTTTTTGTAGTTGACACAAAAAAAAAATTATTTTATTGCTAATGAGATTCAAAAGTTGGATCTCATTAATTGTTAATGGGAAGTGAGCGGCAGTTTTTTAGTTTTGGATTTTTTGAGAACATCATTTTTTGTGTTGCAGTTTTGGTCTTTATTTTCAAAACAATATAGCTTAAAAAAAACAAAAATAGATTCCAAAAGTGAAAACACAAACAAAACACGAAACACAAAAACAAAAACAAACACAACCTAACTTTCCCAATAGCCTTACGTTGACAAAGCTCCTCCTGGCTGACAAAATTTATTTCACACAACTACATTGCAATAACTAAAATAATATATCGTAATAATGACTAATACCGCACATTTTATGGGTTGAATTTTTGGTGGGTTTTTATTGAAATTTGGGTGTTTTTCCGTCTCGTGTATGTTATGTATAATGTTTTGGATTTTTACTTTTTCTGTTGCAGTTTGTAAAACTTGTCCCTGTTTGTTTCTTAGAAGAAATGTCACTGCTCTGTTCTTCTTCTTCGGACCAATGTAAGCATCCTAAACTCTCTCTCTCTCTCTCTCTCTCTCTCTCCTGTTTCTCTAATTGCAAAATTGGTAGGTTTTTTTCTCGGCGTCCTTTTGACCAAGCTTATCAAAAGAGTGATGGGTGATAGCAAGGAGAGAGAGCGGAGCCAAATTTTTGCTTATTCCAGATTAATTAGAATTTTGTTTATATCGGGCTAAACTAAGTATTCATACGATTAACAAAATATAAATGTAAACTCATAAATATAGCCCACTAATGATCCAAAAATTTTTTTTTAATATTGGCTCAAAAATTTTATTTTTTTAATGTTTGGTCAAAAATTTTTGTAATAGGTTTGGATAGATTTTAATAAGTTTGGCTAGATAATATTAGGTTCAATATTTTTGTTTAAATGGGTTAAATTTTTTAATTTTTTTGGATAAATACTGTGGGTCTAATATAAATGAGGGGCACACATAATATATTATATAAATATATAATACATATATCCTATTAATAAAATTTTTTTTTTACTCTGGAATTCAATCAGTGGCTATGTCCTTGAGAGTGATGATAGAGAAGAGAGAGAGAGTGTGCGTGTTGTTTAGGGAGAACATTAGGTCAAGTGTTTAAGTTTTCGACAAAAAGTATAATTAATTGATAAGATGAATCTCGATTATTTGAACGAACTGTATTAAAGTTTTTAGTTTAAATTTAAATTTTTATCGAAACACAAGTTCTAATTTAAATGATGTATAAATTTAAAAATCAGTTCATGCATCAAAAATTTATCTTTGATTTTAATCCAACTCACGAGTCTGTGCACCTAAGGCACTTCTATTTCACTGAGAACATGTCAAAAATTCCCCCATCATTAAAAAAAAAAAAAAAAAGCGAAGACAATGAAGAGACTTGGGAAGACCCCAGAGAGAGAGAGAGAGAAAGATGGAAGAGATCCAAATTAGTGAGTTCAATTTATAAGCAGTTCTGGCCCAAAAAAAAAAAAAATTACTAGCAGTGGCGGTGGGGTGCAACTTGGGTTGGATAACTCAATTTTAAGTTAACTCCAACCCGAAAAAATTAAAACTTGGATAAGAATTTTTAATATTTGGATTAAACTTGAGTCAAAAAACTCAAATTCGAATTTAATTTGGGTTGGGCTCGGGTTAAGTTCTCGTGAACCTGTGTTCAACCCGAACCCGACAAATTAAAAAAAAATTATATATAAAAAGAGCATTAGCACTAATTTTTCATTTTTGTTCTATTGTTCTCCGTCTCTCGTTTTCTTTGCCTTTCTCAGTCTCTCAGCCTCTCTCGTTAAAAATTTAGTTGAAGTTATTGATTGTTAATTTAGGTGAATATTATGTAATATATGTATTAAGTTTAGAACAACAAGTCTATTTTAGACTCTACCCGAATTGAACCCGTAAAATAATCCGAATACAATCCGAGCCCGTCCGAATTAAACTCGGACAGTGTTTGGGTTGAGTTCTCCAACCCAAGATAGAATTAGAGTTAAGGTTAAAATTAAGATTAAAATTAAATTTAAAAATTATATACTTAAAATTAAACTAAGATTGATTATCCAAATTATCCAATCCGCCCCGAGTTGCACCCAGTTGGCGGAACTTTAGTCATACCCTCTCAGTCAATGGACTTAGCAGTATTGATTGGAGGATGGGAGGGAGGAAAATAAGCTGGCCCCACAACCTTGATTAAGTTGGGAAAAGAAATTTGGTATAAGTCTTGCACAGCATGGCAGTATTGACTATTGATTGGAGGAGACGCGTGAGAGTAAAAGCCAGCTGTGAACGCGGTCTTGATTTGCATGTTTAGAAGTCCTTTACTTTAGATTTTTAAATTAAATAATAATAACCTCACCGACATCTTTGATAATTAAACTGACGATGAAACCTTAATCATTGCTTTGTTCATCGTATCAACGGTCAACACCCGTCTGTCATATTAATTAACGTTATGTGACATCATAAATTAGTAATTAAATATCAAATAAATTTAGTGAATTCTTTTATTTTATTAATTATCAATAATTATTATTAATGTTAAAATAATGTGTTTTACTAATTTTATTTATTATTTTGTAATTAATTGATAATTTACGTGACAGTAATGACGTGACGTGGCCTCACCACACTTATTTATTCCTCTTACACACGTTCCCATAAAAGACGGTCTTCGTGCATTGATTGGGACAATACGGGTACATAAATGTGTAAATTTCACTAACACCCCCTAAGTTTTTGATAAAATGACTTTAAAAACTTTCGATACTTTTTAGAGGCCAAGAATGTTCTTTATCATAGGTTTTAAGTGAAAGTACTTAACAAAATGAGTAAATTATCTTTATAAAAATGAGGTGTACATGTGTATGTGTGTTTTGCTTGGAGTCTATTTCACTTGGTGATGACAACGTTTGGTTGTCTTTGTTTTCTATTTATAGTCAATCGGCTTCAAATGTATCCTTTGATCATCTACGTAATTTCCTCCTCCGATTAAGGAAGAACTTTGTCTTATCCTAGCTAGTCTAAACGGATCTCAATTTATGGAGTTTAAATTGGATTTAAATTTGATAAAAAAAATTAGGATTAATTATTTTTTACCCTATAATTTTGGCTAAAAATACCTGATTGTTTAAAATTATGTATATTATTTTACTATATTTTATTGCTCTAAAGCACTCTCTCACCCCAATCATCTTTCAAAAAATTTTAAAAATGGAAAGGACACCTAAAGATTCCGAATGACTAAATATGCAAGCGGTAATTCGGTATCAGCTGTCTCATCTAGTCAATCTCATCCCCATAATACCTATATTTTTAAAATTAGACTTTTCGTTTAATTTACTTTTGACCATAAAATTAATGAAACATGATAAAAAATCAACACATTTCAATTAAATACGTAGAGTTTCATTTTCGCTCAAGTGAGAGTTTTGATTCAGAACCAAAAATTACTTATGTTTTTCTTACATATTTTTTGATTTGAGACCGATATCCTACCTATTTGAGTATACCATATATTATATAAAGGGTATTTTAAGAATTTAGACAATATTCTTTTGAAGGGAAATAATAGAAACAAAGTCTACAACATGTTCTAATTGTGTAAATCACACTTTTTGTTAACTTAGATGATAAAAGTAATTGTTTCAATTTAAATACATAACTATAAGGAGTAATGTGTATAATTTTAAACGTCAAGTAGATAAGCCGTTTATAACCGAAATCATAGGAAAGTAAAAAACAATTAATCCAAAACATTATTTGATGAAGATGTGACCATTCATAGGGTGTGACCCCAAATTTCCCTATTTTTTTATATGATAATCTATGTTAGTGTCTTCTATAAGATATCTCGGTGTAAAATTTAACACATACGATTCTTGTCCCTTTTGATTTGCACTGAAAATCATGAAGTCAAAGATCTTTAAATAACACATTATCAAAATGTTCGGTGATTATAAAATTAGCATAACCTATGTAACATGCATCATTGACTATGAAAAAAGTTCTTTTATGGAAAAAGCATAACCCGTTTAGAGTTTTTTTTTAATTTTTTTGGCATAAAATAGAAATTTAAAAAATAAAATTAAAAAATTAAAATTAAAAAAGTTCTTTAAACTATCAACTTTTCTTTGAAAGTCCTTAGATAAACCTAACTTAGTACTAATAAAAGCTGATGAAAAAACCACTTAATAAGCCTGAGTCTAAATGGATTGGACTTTTTTTCCTTTGAAAAAAAAAATTAAAATTTTAAGTTAGCTCCAAATAGACCTGTTCTATGACGACTTGAACAACCTAAGTTACAATTTTAATATGCAACATGTAATTCAAACAATAATATTACATTTAATTAATCTACATCATGAACAAATGAGTAAATACCCAAAGAGGAATATTTGCTACAATTAATCATACGTTACAAGCAAATGAGAAAATATCCAAAGAAAGATCGAAGAGAGACCCGAGATAGAGGGTAGAACAGAATACCAAAGAGGAGTGGAATAGATTAATCCTTTTATTGATTCAAAATGACCCCCAAATCTCTCATTTTAAAAAGTCAAGAGTGACCGACAGAGTAGATCCAATGATTTACAACCAATCACGCATGGAACACCAGTCTACACCATACTCCAATGTTCACATTAACAACTAATAAATTTTACTTTCCATTTTCCCAAAAGTAGTAATGTTTATTGACTTTCCATCGATGCAAAATACCAAGGATGATAAGTCCACAATTTCAGCAAACCTGAGTTGAGTAGTATTTAGTAGAGAAAATTACACTCATTTCTCCTCTACTATACCTCTTATTTCATTTTTTTCCCTCCAAACTATTCACTTTCTAGTATTGCACTTTGCACATTGTTTGGGTTTCAAATTATCTCGATAGCTTTTACCCCAAATTCATTGAGTTAATTTGGGCAAAAAATGAGATCCCATAATGGTAAGAGGTATGACTTTGCCTCCTCAATTGCACAAAATTTTGTTTTTAGTTGTGATTCGCCAGAATAAATTAGACGAAAATCAATGATTGAGACGACGTGAAACTTAAACTAATAGTTTAACTTGTAAATCGAGAAAATGGTTGTTGTAGGGGAAAAAGTGAAACCAGATGTGTACTAAAGGAGGTTTAAGTATAATTTTCTCTATTTAGTATTTTGTGATTTGACAACATTACTGTACCCTCCCTCTGTTTTTTCAATTCTTTTATACAGCTCATACTGGACATGGGTGTCTGCTCTGCTTACAGAAAAACACCACATCTCATTACACAAAACGCGACCTTCACATGGATCTAAGCATTTCAGTGTCTCCTAATCGCTTCACTAGTTTAGAGATAAAAAGGTCCCAGCTATTCAGCAGATAAAGGAAAAGCAGAGAAAGCAAAACCAAATAGGCAGAGGCGAGAAGAGAGAAGAGAGAAGAGAGAAGAGAGAAGAGAGAAGAGAGAAGAGAGAAGAGAGAGGTCTGTGTGATAGATCTCTGTTCACATTGCAATCATTTGTTTCCATTTTTTTGTAAAGTTATTATCTTTCTTCACTGGAGAGAGAGAGAGTTCTGTGCGATAGATCTCCGTTCACATTTCGATCATTTGTTTCGATTTTGTGTAAAGTTATAATCTTTCTTCACTGGGAGAGAGAGAGAGAGAGAGAGAGAGAGAGAGAGAGAGAGAGAGAGAGAGAGAAGATGAAGGGTGTGTGGCCTCTGTTGGTGGTGCTCTGCTTACTAATAGACTGCATCAATGGGGAAGATGCATATGTGTTCTTTACTTGGAATGTGACTTATGGTGATATCTACCCTTTTGGTGTGAAACAACAGGTATTGTTTTCCTTTTTTCTTTTTTCCCATTTCCCTACTCTTTTTTTTTCTTCTTTTTTAATCTCTTTGTTTTTTCGAAGTTTGGTGTTGATTTACGTTTTGGAATCAAGAGTTTTAGAGGTGATTAACAGGAATTGTGGAATTGAATGGCAGGGGATTTTGATAAATGGACAGTTCCCAGGGCCACAGATTGATTCTGTGACCAATGACAATCTCATTATCAGTGTTTTCAACAGTTTGGACGAGCCATTTCTTCTCTCCTGGTAAGGACTTTTTTTCTTATATATATATTATTTCGACCGGATAAAAGAGAAGAGGAACGTTATGTAGTCGCCAGCCCGTATTAAATTTTGTTGGATCCACTTTAAAAAAATCGACCCCCGTGGATAAGGTTTAATTTGGTTTGATTTAATAAATATTTGATCTGCTTATATATTTTTTTAACGAGGCTATGACACTTTAAGTCGGGTTGGAGCTTGGAGATGCTAGAATTATTGACTAAATGGGTTAATACAAACTCGGTTTAAACACAACACCAACCCAACTATTCAATTTTTCTTGACATCACAGAAAAAAGAAGTTACAGCCACAAAGGCTGCATTGGGTTTTGTAATGGTAACATATTTTACAATATCACTTAGCTTCGCATAGTTCGTTGAATCTATTTATTGTAGTTAGTGTATTTAAAGTATCAACTTAACCTAACTTTAGAACACTTTATCTATCTTTCCTCTGTCAACAGTCATACGTAGCACGCCATGGAGATGCTTGTTTAGTCATTCGTGTTAAATTTGGCTTTGATGAATAGCACACAATGGCATAGAATACATAAATTTTCTATTTTTAACGAAAAATCTCTGGGAGACAGGATCAGTTTGGACCTTTCCTGGCGGATAACTGCAACCACCCACCATGAGGCCTGCCTCAGAGTTCTTGATGTGGTTTACAATACTCGATCAAATAATCTTGGTCATTAACAAAATGAAATCATGTTGATAAGAAAAAAAACAACGATCAAAATGAATTCCAAGTCTACCAGATGACTGGACTAGCAATGTTTGATCTTGGGTAACAGGTGATTGGACTAGTAATGTTTTGGGTGTTTCTCAGGTGATAGACATATGAAAATGCTAGGTTAACTTCGTTGGTAAAGTGTTAATGTAGTTTTAACAAAATTTAACTGTCCTATTAATAGTGAAGTCTTGTGATTATTGAATAGGAATGGTGTGCAGCAGAGAAGGAACTCATGGCAGGATGGAGTCTATGGCACCAACTGTCCCATCCCACCAGGGCAAAACTTCACTTACGTCCTCCAAGTCAAAGACCAGATTGGTAGCTTTTTCTACTTCCCCTCCCTGGCTTTCCACAAAGCTGCAGGAGGGTTCGGTGGCATCAAAATCTCCAGTCGCTCTGTGATTCCCGTTCCATTCCCTCCACCTGCAGGAGATTTCACCATACTGGCCGGGGACTGGTTTAAGCAAAATCACACTGTAAGTAGCTTTCCTAGCACAGATTCAAAAAATCAATACAAGAAATGACATGTACTCCCTTCAGTGCATTAACTGCTTAGCTGATAATGCAGTATGTGTCTATGTGAGTCTGATTTTCGTGATGGGCACATGTTGGATCTCACAGGATTTAAAAGCAATTTTGGATAGTGGACATGATCTTCCCTTCCCTGATGGTCTTCTTATAAATGGTCGTGGTTCAAATGGTTACACCTTCACAGTTGATCAAGGTAACTAATTTAATTTTCGTGGTTATGGTGTTACACATTTCATATGTATGCTATGATGTTTTTATAATCTCACAGGAGTAAAATTTGTTGGCCAGGCAAGACTTATAGGTTCAGGATATCAAATGTTGGGCTTACAACTTCCTTCAATTTTAGGATCGAGGGTCACAAGATGCTGCTGGTTGAAGTAGAAGGGACTCACACATTGCAGAACACATATGATTCCTTTGATATCCATCTGGGGCAGTCTGTCTCTATCTTGTTAACAGCTGACCAACCTGCAAAGGCTTACAGTATAGTCGTTTCAACCCGCTTTACATCTCAAGTGCTCACAGCTACCTCTGTCCTTAAATACAGTAACTCAGGAGGAAGTGTTCCTGGTCTTCCCCCGGTGGACCAACCACTGAGATTGACTGGTCTCTTAATCAAGCCCGATCTATTAGGTGTGTTCTGTTCTCATTTTCTTTGAATAATGCATATACTGCAAAGAAATTAGTTGATAGAGATTAATTGACACCATAACTGAAAAAACTTGTTAAATTTTTTTATTTATCCTAAAGATGACAGTTCATGTAAAACTCCAAATATCTGTATTTAAATAGATTCGTTTAGTGGCTATCCCAAAACCAGAAACTTACCTGTGCCAAATGGTAGAAAAACGTTGTGAAAGGGCTCGTTTGCATGTTGATTTTTGAGTATTGTCCACAACTACCAGGAATTACCATCATCGATTCAATCTTCTGTTTGTGATGCTTCTAGGATTCTCTTGATGTCTCTTAATGTGGTTCTATTTATCAAACCAGGCAAAATTTAACAGCTAGCGGTCCAAGACCTAATCCCCAAGGCTCTTATCACTATGGATTGGTTAACACCACCCGAACAATTAGGCTTGCAAACTCTGCTCCCATCATCAATGGCAAGCAGAGGTATGCAGTCAATAGCGTGTCATTCATCCCAGCAGATACACCACTTAAACTGGCTGACTACTTCAGTATTTCGGGGGTCTTCAACCTCGGTAGCATCCCAGACAACCCCACTGGTGGTGGCGGTTACCTTCAGACTTCTGTCATGGCTGCTGATTTTAGAGGCTTTGTTGAGGTTGTGTTTGAAAACTCAGAGGATACTGTGCAGTCATGGCACATTGATGGCCACATCTTCTTTGTTGTAGGGTAAGTCTCTTTTTGCTCAACATTATGTGAAAGTACTATATTTACACAGCTCATTTTGCTTCGTCCACTATATTATCCCCGGATGTTGTGGCCCCTAATCATAGCTTGCAAAATTGACTGTGGAGAGGACTTGGATATCATTATATATTCAAATTTTTATGAGATTGTTATTGTTGTGGATGAACAGGATGGATGGAGGACAGTGGTCATCTTCAAGCAGATTAAGTTACAACTTAAGAGATGGAATTTCTCGTAGCACAATTCAGGTACATTAATGAAAAAAAGTAGTCCAACCCTTGAGATCTTCAGCTTCCTGAACTGATATCCAACCTCTTTAGAAATCTTAAACCAGGCTTACACTTGTGCAAGTCGATAGTTTGTGAATTATTTCACTAGCTTGTAAATTCTCGAGCTTTGCATTAATCAGATCATTCATGTTACCTCTTTAAATCCCATTGAACTACCAATCCACAGTTTTTTGATTATGTTTCACCGGTTGAGCCTGATTATTTTGCCATTTTTGGTTATTCATGCAGGTGTATCCCAAGTCATGGACTGCACTGTACATGCCTTTGGACAACGTTGGAATGTGGAACATTAGATCTGCAAATTGGGTTCGCCAATACTTAGGTCAACAGTTCTATCTTCGTGTTTATTCCCCAGCAAATTCGTGGAGAGACGAATATCCCATCCCAAAGAATGCTCTTCTCTGTGGACGGGCTTCTGGTCGTAAAACTCGACCTCTATAAAAGTGAACAATTTCTTAAAAGTCACGAAGGGGTGACTGGTTTTCTGAAGATATCGAGGCAGCTTAACTTGAGCTTCTCTTTTTCATTTTTTTGCGGGCAACTGTTTCGTACTTATTTGTAACCGTATTAGTATTCATCATATCATGTTAATTACTGATTACTATTGT
>CAUOFW020003199.1:0-39226 GCA_963454935.2 Ilex paraguariensis | reverse complement strand
TTCCCTATTCCTGGGTCCGATTTCACCCCGAAATGATTAAATTTTGTCCGTTTTAAGTTCAAAATATTTTTATATGAACTTACTTTAAATTATTTTAAAATTTTTGAAATTTTTTTTCAGGGTCATTTTTTAGGTCACTCGACATCCAGTTATCTCGAAAAATGTGAAAATTTGACTTTATCAAAATTTAACGAAAATTGATAGGGTAACTAGATTTCGTGAGACGAATTCAATGGTGAGGTACGTTTATTCATTCAAGTTCTAGAAAAATTTGGTTTTTGACCCTCACTGTAGCGACAATTTACCATTTTACCCTTTTTCATGAAAAATTAAATTTACTGGATTTTTCAAGAAGAGAGACAAACACGAGAGGATACTGAGGAGAAGTTGAGGTTGGCTCATGGGAGAGCTACATCTCTTAAGGCTGAGCTTTTGGTGTCCCGCTAGAGGGCTGCCAAGCTGGAGGCTGACAGAGAGATTACCTGTGCGAAAGTAGAGATTGACTAGTGAACGGCCAGCAAGAGGGTTGAAGGAGCTGAATTAGAGCTATGGATAGCTCAGAAGAGGGTTGACATGACAAAAGGCTGACCTACGAGTAGCTCGTGAGAGAGCCGCTAGGGCAAAGGCTCATTCTATTAAGATGGAGAGGAGAGGAAGGCTGTTAAGAGGGCCGTTATAGGTGCTTTTATTGATGGTTATGAGGAGTTCAGGGGGAAGGCCTCAAAAAATTTTCCTAATATTGATTTCTCTAGCTTCGTCCCATATGAGGCACCAGGAACAGATGGTGACAGAGAGAGTTTTGATGAGAGTGAATCGGGGAGCAGTGAGCGATAGTTGGGAGTATGACGAATTTATTTTTACTTGTCTACCTTTTGTTGTTAGGCCATGTTCTAACTTTTTTAAGTTGTTTATAAACTTCTATGGAATGAAAGAAAGATAGTTCTAGACAAAATAATCTTTGCAAAGTTTTATTTCATAACTAAAATAATATATAACAAAATAAATTAACTGAACTAATAAATGATAGATAAAATGAGAGTCATTGGCTTGTACCCCACCATTCATAATACCTCTTCAAGTGTTTGACATTCCATGGATGGGCCTAGGCTTTCCCTTCAGAGTTCTGAATTCTATAGGTGCCTGGCTTTACAACTTCTGTTACGACGTAAGGTCCTTCCCACGTAGGGCCTAGCTTGCTTTCTTGAGAGTCCTTGGTAAACATGATTAATTTCTTGAGGACTAGGTCCCTAGGCAAGAAGGAGCAAGGCTTCACCCTTGAGTTGTAGTACTTGGTCATGTGGCACTTGTCGTTTGCATTCTTGACCATAGTCATTTTCCTTTCCTCCTTTACCAAGTCGAGGTTAATGCAGAGGCCTTCTTCATTAATGGTTGGATTGTAACCATCAAGGAGTGTACTCCAATCTCGACTGGTATAATTGCCTCTGTCCTGTAGGCTAAGGAGAAAGGGCTCTCACTCATAGGGCTCCTTGGAGTTGTCTGGTAAGCCTATAGTACTCTTGGGAGCTCATCCACCCATCGCCCTTTGGCACTTTCCAGCCTAGTCTTCAGGTTGCCTAAGATTGTTCTGACAGTGACCTTCACCTGCTTGTTCGCCTGGGGATGGGTTAGGCTGGAGTGGGGTTGCTTGATCTGTAGGTCCGTATAAAAGCCATTAAAGAGTTTGTTGTCAAACTGCTTAGCATTGTCACTTATTATTGCATGAGGCTACTCCAAAAGGGCATACTATGCTCTTCTAGATAAAGTCCTTCACATTCTAGTTTGTTATTCTAGCTAAGGACTCAGCTTCTGTCCACTTGATGAAGTAGTCAATGTTTACTACAACAAATTTGCATTGGTCCCGACTCATGGGTAGGAGACCTAAGACATCAATCCCCCATTTAGAGATGGGCCAAGGGCTCATGATGGTTGTGAGTTCTTCTGGTGGATGTCTTGGCACTGTCGCGAAATGTTGGCATTTATTGCACTTTTTACGAATTCATGGGCGTCTTTAATCATACTAGGCTAGTAGTAGCCTTGCCTCACTGCCTTATGAGCTAGTGCATACCCTCTGGAGTGGTTTCTACATATTCCCTCATGAATTTCTCTCATAGCATAATCAGACTCCTCTAGGGAGAGGTAGTGGAGTAGGGGTTGTGAGTAGCTTCTCTTGTAAAAGGTGTCACGTAAGATGACATACCTAAACGCTCTCAGTCTCAACTTCTTGGCTTCCATTAGATTTTCTGGGAGAGTGCCTCCTTCTAGATAGGATCGGATGGGTGTCATCCAGTTGGCATCAGAGGATGCACAATTGATGTTGTCCTCATCTACTTTGATCTTGCTTGGCTTAAACTAGTGACTGGTGAATGCAGGGCCTGTTAGTATATTTGCAGATGTGAATTTGGCTAGGGCATCTGTCATGGCATTATCTTCTTTAGGCACATGTTGAATCTAAAAGTAGTTGAAATTTTTCAGCAAATTCTATACCACTGATAGATATTCTTGCATCCTTTCCTCCTTTGCCTCAAAGTCTCCTTTTACCTAATTGAATATGAGCTGGGAATCGCTATAGACCATGAGACAGAGGGCCTCCATTTCGATTACCAGTCTCAAACCTGAGATGAGGGCCTCATATTCTACCAGATTGTTTGATGCCACGAAATGGAGAGATATGGCATATTTGAGTGGAATGCCATGGGGATTGATGAGTTCCAACTACTAGCTTCGACAGTTAGAGAAGTGTAGTCAGGTAGGAGTGCGGCAGTATGAGGTACAGTCGACAAGGGTGTAGATGAAGCTGGAGGATTAGCTATAAGGGAATTAGGTGCCTTAAGCCTAGGACCTTGGATGCTAGAGGCTTGGAAGGTTGGCTCCAAGGCACCAGACTCTATAGGGGTGGCATCTAGCCTTACTGCATAGGGAGTCAAGGTGCTGTGTATTGGGTAGGAGAGCACAGGGGCACAGGGCACTTCTTCTAGGGAATCTCTGATTAGCACAAAAACATTGCATATTTTATGTGCTAATCATTCCATTTTCACTTGCTTTTGGGGATTAAATGATTGTAATTGCACTACTTGAGCTATTAATGAAGATATTTGGTGATTGCAGATAAAAGATGTCAAATGATGCTTCTTAAGGCTTTCTCAAATGAGTTAAGGTGATTGAGGATGAAATAGTGGCTAGAGGAGAGCTCAGGAGTTGAAGAAATCAGAAACTAGTAAAAATGCAAAAATAGTACCGGTACACTATACCGATACGGTTTGGCCTTTGTAACAGACAGTACTGGTACGCAGTACTAGTATGGTTTTGCCTCTGAAGTTCGGGGTACCAGTACACAATACCGGTACTGTCTATTGAATCTCCCCCATTTCTGCAGCCATGCTCTGTTGCTTTGAGTGTCCCACCAACCGGTCTCCCACACTCCTCTGACAAGCCCACAACACTGTTGATCCCTTTTCACACCTCTCTGCAGACTTTGGGAGCCATGATAATCAATGAGGGGAGAGAAGAAAATAGAAGTTAAGTGTGTAGACAAGGTCTGCACTCCCTTGTCCTACCCATTACTCTTGCAGCCCTATGGATGGAGATCACATCTGCAGGCTAGGCCATCACTGCATGGACGTTTTTGGTAAGGGAGGACTCCATTATTCAGATTCCATACACTATACAGAGAATAGAGAGAGAGAGAGTCTAGATAAGATGATGAATAGTATTTTAGAGAGATAAATTGAGATTTTTACATTTTCTTCAATACATTGTCTTGAAATCTCCTATAAGAATCTTTAGAGCTTCATTGAATGTCATTAATGCTAGTTCCTACAAGTTCATTGCAAGTTTAATTCCCTTAAAAAGCTTTCACCATTAATGTTTTTATGTTCTTCATTTTTCCTAGCTGTAAAATGGGTATTCATTACTTGCACTTATAGCTTATGTTTGCTTGCATTTAGTTACTCAAGAACTTCATTCTTTTGCAATGCATTCTCATTTCATTGTTAATTTCATCTCAAGCATGAGTAGCTAAATCCTTTAGTTGGCAAAACCAAGGGGAACCTCCACTTAGGGATGTCATTTCAACTCATTCTCCTCTCTTATTTCAGAGTTCAACGGTTCGGTTTGACTGGGTTGAGGGTGGATAAGTTGGTGAGTCTTTGATATTCCGTAGGCCTAGTCACGGTTTATACTTAGATACTCACCCATCTTATCTCTAGCTTCCCACGAATCAATTGAACATTTATACTCTATTGAATGAGGGATTCGAGTTGAGATGGTATCCCTATTGGAGTGATGCTTGATTATTTTTCTTGTTGTTCCTAACCTCTAAACATCATCCCTCAATGTGTCTATGGCTTATGTGTATAAGGGAGTGTCACTCTCCCTCGGAATGATGCAAGAGCTAAGGCAACGGAATGGTGGATGGAATGGAATGAAATGAACAAAATATGTGTGTGGAATGAAATGCGTATGTGAACAAAAAATGCTCCCCAAGAGCAATGAGTCTTTTGTGTGTCGTTGTTTTACTTGAAAAAGTATTCCAAGGTCGTCTCCTCAGGGAAGGAAAGTTCAAGTGTGGTGAAGGTGATTTTATGAAAAATGAAAGTGTAAAATCTTTTGAGTTTGGTGATTTGTGTTTTTGATGGAAATGAAATAAAACAAGTGTTGGCTAATCCAAAGAGGTCATTCTAATGGGAATACCAACTTAACTTGAAACCTTCTTCCAATGGTGCTTAGATAAACAATTGATTCATGGGAAGCTAGGGACGAGATGGTGAGGATCCAAGCATAACCCGTTACTAGGCCTACGGGATATCAAGGACTCACAACCACATCCATTCTCAATCCAGTCAAACCAGACCATCGTACACTGAGAGGAGGAAAGAAAATGAGTTGAAATGGCAAGCCTAAGAGGAGGTCTCCCTTGGATTAGCCAACTAAAAGCTAGCTATTCATGAAAGCAAGAAACAAATACATAATATAAAGAGACATAATATTGAAATGGAGCATGAAACTTAATGCAAGAAAACTTGAACTATAAAGAAAGAAATACAATACCCATTTTAAAACTAAAAATGAAGAAAGCTTGAAAACATTAATGGTGAAATGAAGAACATGTAACTAAACTTGAAATGAATTTGAAGTAAATGACATTAAGGTGCAAGAGTTAAAGATTACCACAACTGAAATGGAAGGAAAATGCAAAAACATAAGCTTTTTAATTACTATTCATCATCTTCTACATTGAACTACTCCTAGCTTAGGTAGCCACACTTTCAAAGCTTGTGAATCCTGAATATATGGAGTGTGTGCCTTCAAATTTCGTCCATGGGGGGTCCCTCTAGTTGTGTGAAAGGCCTCCCATCAATAAGGGCTGAATGGATGGGTATGGCAGGCTTTGCCTGCATTCCCCAAGCTTCACCCTTCCTCTCCCATCATCATTAATGCCAAGCCTCAAAAGTCTGCAAGGGTGTAGGAGGCATGAAGATGTGCAAAAAATGTTGGGGGTCAAGTGGGAGAAGTGTAACTGGGACCCCCAAGTAAGTGGAGCATGAAAACAGTCGTTCTGAGCATTCTACGCAAAACCTTTTGGAAGGTTTTTTGTAAATCTTCTGGAAGGTTTTTTGTAAACCTTTCGGAAGGTCGATTCCAGAAGGCAAAAATCTTTTGAAAGGTGACAGCTTAGGACCACTTTTAGTAAAAGTGCCATAACTTTTGATCCAACCGTTGGATTGAGCTGAAATTTTGACACAATACAGAAGACATCCAGATCTATAACTTTCAGGTTTTTGCACATTTTCAGATTCAAAGTGGATCATGGTCAAACATGGAAAAAACAGCAGGACTGTGTCAAGACCTTGGGAAACTAGTGGGCTAAACCTTCCGGAAGGTTTATGGCCAAACCTTCCGAAAGGTTTTCATCCAAATTGTATTTTTCTTGGTTTCTTCACCTTCCAAGTGTCCCTATCCTTATTCAATGTGTCCATCTCTTCACCACACATTCACACTTAGTTACAAAGCTCTAAAAGCCATCATTTATGCTATAATTACCTGCAACATCAAAATTTCCACATTATTCCTAAATTTAACTAATTCTAAATAATTAATATGCAAATTTAAGTTAAAAAACATGAAATGAGGCCAATAACTATGCAATGTTTTGTGCTCATCAAGCGACCTCTTGGATTAGCCAATGTTTGTTTCTCATTTTATTTTCACCAAAATACACTTCACCAAACAACTTTCAACAACAAAAGATTTTACACTTTCTTTCACCCAAATTTACCTTCCCTTTGGTTCACATCCTTCCCCATGGAAATGACCTTGGAGTACCTCCAAGTAAAACATGATCCACAAAAATCTCCTTGCGCTTGGGGGGCATTTTTGTTCATACATGTAACACATTTCCACCATCCCATTTTCCTATCTCCTTGCCCTTTCTTTTGGCACTACTTAAAGGGAGAGTGACATTCCCCTCCATCCATATAAAATGCATTTTGAGGGATGATATTTAGGGGTTAGGGATAACAAGGAAAATAATCAAGCATTTTTGGCGTTGTTGCCGGGGAAGGCAAGTGTCGAATCGAGAAGGTAATTTTCGGACGATGGAGGTAAGTCTTGTGATCGTTATCATGGGCTGAGGTACGTTGTTCCATGTATATATATCCTTGTTTGTGTATAATTTTATTTGTAGATAGTTTACTGCATGTGGGAAAGATACGAACAAAATCGATTGGTTAGACAACCCTTAGACCCGACATGAATATTGACCAAAACCCACTCGAGGATGCGGGTGATAATTTTGATAATCTTGGTGCCAATCCAAATGCTCAAAGGGGTGGGAGAGTGCCCGAACCTAGAATGCCTAATCCACAGATTCAATTTTCCCTTCCCATGAATGAAGGGAATAATATCCCAATAGACCCTCTGACGAGGTCTATGAGGGATTTCCTTCAACCAACCCATAGCACCACACCCTCCTGTATTCATTTACCGGTCCAATCTCATCTTTTCCAAGTTAAGCCAGGGATGTTGCAACTACTTCCTACATTCCATGGGATTGAAAGGCAAAATCCCTACACCCACATAAGGGAGTTTGAGGATATAGTTGCAACTTCAATACTAACTATGCTATGGAGGACATAGCTCGACTAAAATTGTTTCCTTTCTCCCTCAGTGATAAAGCCAAATCATGGTTGCATGCCTTGCGACCTCGATCCATTACCTCTTGGGTTCAAATGCTCTTTGAATTCTTGAACAAAATTTTTCTCGTTCATAGAACTACTGCTTTAAAAAAGGAAATTCAAATTTTTTTTGAGAAGCCCAATAAGCAATTTTATCAATGTTGGGATCGCTACAAGGAGTTGATACAATCCACACCATACCATGGCTTTGAATCATGGCAACTGGTAAGTTTCTTCTATGAAAGAATCACACCACGCCTTAGACAATTCATTGACATGATGTGCAATGACGAGTTCTTGAACAAAGACCTTGATAAGGCCCTGGACTACTTTAGTACACTGGTCCAAAATGCACAATCTTGGGACATTACAGATCCCAACGATGTACCTAAGACGTCCTCGGGTAGTAGTCAACCACAAGGGGGAGGGATATATGATTTGAGAGACTGAGAAGACTTACTTTCAAAAATTGCTAAATTGTCAAGGAAAGTTGAGATTCTTGAAGTCAATCGGAGACATAAGGTATCTAATGTTTCTAACATTGTGAAGGGATGTGTAATCTGTGATAGTGTAGAGCATTCCACATCGGAATGTCCTAACATTCCAGCACTTAAGGAAGCATACCATAAGCAAGTCCATGCATTCAACCAACCAAGGCAATTATTTTCTCCCAATTCGAACACCTACAATCCGGGGTGAAGTAATCACCCAAATTGCAATTGGAGAAATGAGAACCCCATTCCTCACGGGTCAAGTGTATATTCATCTCCCATGCCTCCCAAGCAAAACCAATTCCATGGCCAAGGGCAAGCATCTAGCTCTCAATACCCAAGGACCAATCCACAAGGGTATCAGTCAAACCCGCCACCATAAAATTTTTCTCCAAGTCCACCTTCACAAAGTTTTTCTCAAGGATCGTCCAATCCATCCACATGCCAACCTCCTCACAAAAAGAATTTAGAGGATATGGTTCATTCCTTCATTCAAAGCCAAATCGCCATCAATAACTAAAATGCCACAACCATCAAGGATATAAGAGCCCAACTCACAAAGTTGACAAACTCCATAGGGACATCTCAACACGAAAAGGGGAAGTTCCCTGATTAACTATAAGAGAACCCTAGGGGTTAACACATTGTTGAGTCATCAAAACCTTTGAGAGAGAGTTGTGAACAACTCAAAGCTATCACCACCCTCCGTAGTGGTAAAGAAATTGACAAAATCATTTTGCAAATGGTCTCAACCAAGACCACATTGCCAAAAGGAAAAGATATCTTGAGTGACGCCGACAAGGGTGCAGTGAGTGAAGAGAATGAAAGAGAGGTTGTTGAGAAAGAAAAATTAATTGATGATTGTGTGTTTATTCCTCCCATGCCTGCCCCTTTCCCGAATCGTTTGAGGCCACCTGTCAAGGTGGCTAATTATGCTGATATTTTGAAAATCTTTAAGTAGGTGAAGATTAACATTCCAGTCCATGATGTCATCAAACAAATCCCATCTTGTGCTAAAATTTTGAAGGATCTATGCACGGTGAAAAGAAGATTGAATATCCACAAGAAAGCATTCCTCACAGAACAAGTGAGCTCAATATTGAGAACCAACACTCCTCCCAAATTCAAAGACCCTGGTTGTCCAACCATAGCCATCACCATTGAAAATTGTCGAGTGGAGCAAGCACTCCTCGATTTGGGGGAAAGTGTGAATCTTCTTCCCTACTCGGTGTATCAACAGCTTCAGCTTGAGGAGTTGAAGCGCACCTCAATCACGCTTCAATTGGTGGATCGTAGTATCCGTACACCAAGGGGAGTAGTTAAGGATGTCGTAATTCAAATTGATAAATTTTACTTTCCTGTCGATTTCTATGCTTGATACACACCTTGTTATAGACCTTCGCTCCCAAATTCCCGTAATACTTGGAAGACCCTTCCTTGCTACATCTAATGCCGTGATAAATTGCAGGAACGGTCTAATGAAGTTGGCATTTGGGAATATGACAATGGAGCTCAATGTATTCAACTTGGCAAAGCAACCGGGTGATGATGAGGAAGTAAGTGAGGTCAATAGAATCGACACTTTGGTTGAGGAGCACTTGGAACTAGAGGGGATGTTGAAATTCAAGGAAGAAGGAATTGTGGATCTTGATAATTATGATTAGCAAGAGGAGGTAGAAGATTTGAAAGGGATGGAAAGGTGGATCCCTACATTCGAAGAGTTACCCCATCAAGAAAAGAAATTTTTTTGTCAGATGAACAAAAGCCCAACTTGGAGTTGAAGCCCTTGCCCTCCCATTTGAAGTACGCCTATCTTGGGGAAGGTGAAACATTTTCGGTGGTCATTAGCTCTACATTGAACATGGAACAAGAAAAAGAACTCTTGGAAGTTTTGAGAAAACATAAATGAGCAATTGGGTGGACCATTGCGGATATCAAGGGGATAAGCCCTCTCATTTGCACCCACCACATATATCTTGAGGAGGATTCCAAACCTTCTCGACAACCACAAAGACGGTTGAATCCCATCATGAAGGAGGTGGTGAGGGATGAGGTTGTGAAACTACTTGATGTGGGGATCATTTTTCCAAATGCCGATAGTAAGTGGGTTAGCCCCACGCAAGTAATACGTAAGAAATCCAGAGTTACGGTGGTTAAGAATGACGAGAATGAGCTTATACCTACAAAAGTGATCACCGGATGGAGGGTGTGCGTTGATTACTGAAAGCTGAACACTTGCACAAGAAAAGACCACTTTCCATTGCCACTCCTCGATCAAGTTCTAGACCGAGTAGTAGGACATCTATTCTACTATTTTTTAGATGGATACTCCGGCTACAATCAAATCGAGATTGCTTTGGAGGATCAAGAGAAGACCACTTTCACGTGCCCCTATGGTACCTTTGCCTACTACCACATGCCATTTAGACTATGCAATTGATGAGCACATAATATTGCATATTTGAAGGCCTCATTACATGCATTTTAACTCAAATTTTGCATGTAAGTATTTAGAGTTAGCCAAAGTTGTCAATAATGTTGAATTTTTTATGTTGTAGGTAATTATAGTATAAATCATGTATTTTAGAACCTTGTAACCAAGTATGGATGTGTGGTGAAGGCATGGACACATTAAATAAGGATTGGGAGGCTTGGAAGGTGAAGAAACCAAGAGAAATAGATTTTGGAAGGTATAGCCCACTGGTTTCCCAAGGTTTTGACACAGTAACGCTGTTTTTCCTGTGTTTGACCATGATCCACTTCACATCTGAAAAGGTTCAAAACATGAAAGTTGTAGATCTGGATGTCTTCTGTATTGTGTCAACATTTCAGCTCAATCCAACGGTTGGATCACAAGTTATACTGATTCTACAAAAATTGGTCCGAAGTAGAAGAGTACCGGTATGCCTTACCGGTATGGTTCTGCCTCTAGAGTTTGGGGTACCGGTACGCTCACCTGGAGTGCCCAGAATGACTTTTTTTCATACTTTACTTACTTGGGGGTCCCACCTACATTTCTCCCACTTGCCCCCAACATTTTCTGCACATCTTCATGCCTAGTACACCCTTGATGGAGACTTTTGAGGCTTGGCATTGATGAGGATAGGAGAGGAAGGGTAAAGCCTGGGGAATGTAGGCTAAGCCTATCATACCCATCCATTCAGCCCCTATTGATGTGAGGCCTTTCACACAACTAGAGGGACCCCCCATAGACGAAATTTGCAGGCACACACTCCATATATTCGGCATTCACAAGCTTTGAAGGGGGTGGCTACCTAAGCTTAGAAATTTCCAAGGAAGAAGATGATGAATAGCGTAATAGAGAAATTTATGTTTTTACATTTTCTTCACCCATTTCATTGCTGTAAGTTGTAGTTCTCTTGTAATCTTTATATCTTGTATTGTACTCTCTTTTATTTAAAGTTTAATTCCATGTTCTTGCACTTCAATATTTACAGCTGGGTTTCAATGCTCTTATCTGCAACTTTTCCATTTTAGTATTAAATGAACTTCTCTTTGTAGTTTACCATTTCCTAGCACTAATACAAGTTCTAAGTTTCATTTTCATCTCATTTTTATTTCCATTTCCTTTACTTGTCTCTTTACATTATAAATGCTGTTACTTTAAACATGAATAACTATATCTCTAAGTTGGCTAATCCAAGGGAGAACTCCTCTTGGGTATTCCATTTCAACTCATTTTCTTTCCTTCTCTCGATGTACAATAGTTCGGTTTGACTGGTTTGAAAGTGGATGGGATTGTGAGTCTTTGATATCCCGTAGGCCTAGTCACGGTTTATGCTTGGATCCTCACCATCTCGTCCCTAACTTCGTACAAATCAATCGTTCATCTATGTACCATTGGAGGAAGGTTTCGAGTTGAGTTGGGATTCCCACTGGAATGACCACTTTGGATTAGCCAACACTTGTTTTATTGTATTTTCATTCACAAACTCCAATCACCAAAACACAAATAAATTTTTTACACTTTTCCCTTTTCACAAAATCACCTTCATCACTTGAAATTTCCTTCCCTGAGGAGACGACCTTGGAATACTTTTTCAAGTAAAATACGACATTCAAAGTCTCTCTGTGCTTGGGGAACACTTTTGTTCACACACATATTTCGTTCATTTCATTTCCACTATTCCATTACCTCATTTCCCACATCATTCTGAGGGAGAGTGACACTCCCTTTCACACATAAGCTATAGACACATTTGAGGGTGATGCGAGGAGATTAGGATACTATAACAGAAGCCACCAAGAAGAAATGCTCCGGGGACATTTCAATGCTGTATGATGGGGATTTTCAGTGACATGATGGAAAAGATAGTGGAGGTCTTTATGGATGACTTTTCGGTGTTTGGGGATTCATTCGAGGGATGTTTGGCAAATTTGGAGAGAGTTCTAACAAGATGTGAGGAGAAGAATCTAGTATTGAATTGGAAAAAGTGTCACTTTATGGTGATGGAAGGAATTGTTCTTGGCCATATAGTTTCAAAAAGGGATATTGAAGTCGAAATCCAAGGTGGAGGCCATCTCCAACCTCCCCACGCCAGGAACCATCAAGGGCATCCGATCATTTTTGGGCTATGCAGGCTTTTATCGTCGATTCATAAAGAATTTTAGTGCATTGGCCCGACCCTTGACCAACCTGCTATCTAAAAAGGTCCCATTTAAGTGATCAGATGATTGTGAGGCATACTTTAAAAAAATTAAAAGCATGCTAGTTACACCTCCGATCATGCGATCACCCAATTGGGATCTACCTTTTGAGCTCATGTGCGACACGAGTGATTACGTGGTCGGCGCAATGCTCGGTTAGAGGGAGAAAAATAGACCATATGTGATACATTATGCTAGCAAAACACTTAGTGAGGCTCATATGAATTACACTACCACCGAGAAAGAGTTGCTAGCAGTAGTGTTTGTCTTAGATAAATTTAATTCTTCCATTATTGGTTCGCCCATTGTTGTCTTTATTGATCACTCTGCTTTGAAGTATTTGTTGTCTAAGTAAGATGCAAAACTGAGACTCATTAGGTGGATACTCCTTCTATAAGAATTTGACTTGACGATAAAGGACAAGAAAGGAGTTGAGAACTTGGTGGCGGATCATTTATCTAGGCTTGTGGTGCAAGAGGCCGATGAGCACATTCCTATCCCTGACTTTTTCCCTAATGAGCATTTGTTTTCAATTCATTTTGTATGTCTTTGGTATGTTGATAAATGTAACTATCTTGCAACAGGACAGATACCACCGCAATGGAGCCCAAAAGATCGAAGACGATTTATGGTGAATGTGAAGTACTTCTACTTCTACAACCCGTATTTGTTCAAGTACTACCCTAACCAAATTATGAGGAGATGCATACCTGAAAATGAACAGCGGGATGTCCTTGTATTTTGCCATTCACAAGCTTGCCATTGAAAATCAACGAGGTCGGCAACTCAATCTTGGAAAAAGGAGGAACCAATATAGATTCTTCTTTCTGGAAAGTTCTCTTCCAACTCTACTAGATCGAGTTCTTCTGCTAGATCTCCCCTTTCCAGTGTGCTGTCATCCCTAGGGTTGAGCACTTCCACTTGGAGGGCCTCTTGAGGTTTCTTGGCTCTCATAGAGGCCATATAACATTATTTGGTGGTGACTTGGTCTCCTTTGATTTCTCCAATCCATGGGGGGGGGGGTTGGGAAATGGAGAATAAAGTGATAGGTGGACGGCGTTGCCCTTAAGGTGGTAAATGTAGGGTTTCCAAGAATGATGTTGTAGGCAGAAGGGTAATCTAACACTATGAAGTTCACCATGATGATTGAGCTTCTATGTGTTGTCCCCGTTTTGACTAGTAGGTTGATGGAACCCAAAGGATACGCCTTTTCCCCCAAAAATCCAATGAGGGGCATCTTAATGGGTTGCAATCTTTCCCTGCCAAGATGGAGGCTATCATAGGCTAATGCAAATAGGATATTTGTCGAGCTGTCGCTGTCCACCAGAATTCTGTTAACCCGATAATTGTCTACCATCATGGTTATCATTAAAGGGTCATCATTGGGGTATTGGATCCGCTCAAGGTCCTTGTTTGAGAATAAGATGACCTCCCTTCCCTGTGTTTGTGCGTCTTTGTCAGGCGAGGGTCATCTGACTCTGTCTGTCTGGCTCTCCTGGTATTCGTCTTCTTGGCTGAGTTGGAGTCACATCCTCATCCTAACCCTCTTGAGATCATTTGAATTTCTTCGAGGGGCTATTGGTGCTCTCTATAATCCTTGTTCTGTCCAAGTGGCAGGGCTTGTCCTCTGTGGGCAACGTATTACCATAACTGGCTGTGTTGTATGAGTCCTTTGATCTGCCTCTTGAGTTCAAAGCAATCATCAGTATTATAGCCATGATCACTGTGAAATCAGTAGTACTTGTTTGGGTTCTTACAATTCTGGGAGCACTTCATTTTTCTTGGCCAACGTATCATTGGATCATCCTAGATTTGGAGCAAGATATGCTCAACCAAAGCATTGAGTGATGTAAAGGCTTGTCGCTCTCTCATAGGTACGGGACCGATGCGGTCCTTGACGAACACTTTTTTCATCCTTTATTTCTTACTTTATGCTTCTCTTCTATCTTTGCGGGTGTCCTTTCTCTTCTCAGCCCTACGGGAGAACTTGCCTCATTTGGCCTTGGTGACATCCTCGACATTCATGTACTTTTGTGCCCTAGATAATAGCTCAGACATGCTTACTAGTGGTTTTTTTAAAACAGAAAGCATAAAACTTGATGAGCATAGACCTACAATAAAGGCGATCATGGTAACCTTATCATTTGGCTCCTTAATCAGGAGGGCCCCCTCGTTAACTTGAGTGAGATATCTTCTTAAGATTTCATCTCGATCCTGCTTGATGATGTGCAGGTAGGTGACCAATTTGTGATGTTGGCATCCCCCTATAAAATAGGAGACAAAAGATTTGCTTAATTCAGTAAATGAGTTGATAGAAGATGTCTTGAGCTTGGTAAACCACTATTGTGCAGATCCCTTAAGGGTGGTAAGGAAGGTTTTGCACGCTATCTTGTCAGGTATGTTATAGAGTTGTATGAGGGACTTGTATGTCTTGAGGTGGTCGAGGTGATCTTCTATACCATCGAAGATTTCTACAGTGCATATCTTGAACTATGAGGGTAAAGGATAGTTGACCATATCTGCCACAAACGTAGTGTCAGTGCACTATACCAAATAGTCCTCTATTTTTGGCGCCCGGGCTTTGATGGCGTTGAGGACATCGCCAATCTAGTTTTACACCTCAATGATTTTTTTGTCCCATTGGTTGGGAACGCCCTCTGTCAGATTGTTGTAGAAACTCTTGTGGTTCAAATATTGTTTTCTCCCTCATCATCTTGCACTAGAGGGTCGTCAGCGTGAGAAGAGGAGCAGGGATGTGAGGAAGGAAAGTCGAGGTGCCTGGGCACTGAGGAGGGACTTCGTGGAAATGGGAGGCACCTAGGCATTGCATGGGGGCATATTGGCACTATGTGCCACACTGGGGGTGCTTTGGCTCCTTGGGTGGATAGGCTATGGTGCCTTCCCTCATGCGGGCTAGGCCATAATCCCTCTTGAGGCGAGCATTAGTTAGAGAATCTACTGATTTTGGCTCACCAGTAGCTGCATTGTCTCCAAAAGCTACTGCCTGACCACAAAATTTGCGGTATTGGAGGGTTTTACAGGTGGAGGCGGGACCTCCTCCTGACATGATGGGTCGTGATCCTCTGGTTGCTGATTCATTGACCCAGTTGTAATTTCTATGAAGAAAATAAGGGCAAATAGTAGAAAACTTTATTCATTTTCCACAAACAGCGCCAAACTGATGAAACAAAAATCTGATTATGCACAATCATATCAGTCAAGTGTTTGGTGTAAAATAATTAATAAGACAATCAATAATAAAAGACAAAGATTGAATGGTTGGGCCTAGGTGACCTAACCATTGACGGTGGCAATGGTGGCCGAAGAACTTTATTAATAAGAGAGTAAGGCTGTAGATTGGATAGAGAAAGAGAGCTAGGGTAAGAGTAACTCAAGGCATGGTGTGCGAGAGATGCCTCCCTTGTTTGAGGGGTTTACAATATATAGGCACAGAGCTCTAGTTAAGGTTGTGACGTGAAGGTCAGGCTACTAGTCTTCCAGGGAGGATAGCTACAATTGGAGATAGACACTATCTTGGAGTCATAGCTATCTCGATGATTGCTCTCCCACGTGCACTGACCCTTCCTGACCTCTTGAGATGTGGGCTGGACCTAAGCCATGAACTAGGCCTGAGCTTTTTGGATGATTCAGGCTTAACCTATGATCTGGGCCTAGGCCTAGCTGGATTTAGGCTTGTCAAGTAATATCATTAATTCCCTGCAAGTGCCCATACTATGCCTTTATGACAAATTTTCAATCTTTCATTTATGATATGCTTTAACTAATAATGGGATAACTTAACATTTGGTGGATGATTTGTAGAACTGCTTTCTTGTTTATAGACGGGTTGAGTCTTGGCATAAACAATTCTTGCAAATCTCTACAAAGACATCAGAGGCATGCTCTTAACTCACATATTCCATCTTTATTTTCCAATTGACTTGCTAATGAATAGGGGTCGATTGAGTGTTCTCAGGGCACAAATATAATGACTGAAGGAATAAGTACATATCTAGATCCTCAAGCTAAAGGGTGACTTTTATTTCCATTTAAGAGAATCATATATTTTGTGCAGAAAATTCTATCATCATCACAACTTCAAATTTCAAGCATTCTAGCCTTTGTGATATCTATCACTTTTGACTTCAAAACACCGACATTAGTTTCCTAGGGATTCGATTCTGGACTTCACCATCTTAAAACTACAACTTGACCACCGGCACTTGGGTGTACACATTTCAAATCAAGTCAGTTACCTGAAAAATCAAGTTCTCTCAATAGCTCGTTGTGAATGTGTTTTCCTCTTTTTTGGCTTTTGTATCCTTTCAAGTCCCTTGCAATGGCACTAAAAACTTGCTTTCTTCTAAGATGGTACACCCAAGTGCAAGTGGTCAATAATAGTAATAACTTGGTAAGACTAAGGTCGATCCTCAAGGAATTGGTTAAATACGAGAAGGTGAAAAGAAAGAATAATTTATCAAGAGTTGAAATTTGGAAATTATAACAAATTCTAGGGAAATTCTTATATGGGAAAGATATTCTCTAGTTTTGGGATCAGGAGCTGTTCAAATATAATAAATATAATACCAATACAATTACTTATTGTCTCATTTGACTGCCAACGTCAGTGTAATCAACTAGTAAATAAAAAATTTAAAAACCAAGATTTGATTGATATGAAAATATGAATTTAAGAACTAGTACCATAGACTCAAATGGAATTATAGGAATTATCCATACCTAGAAATCAATCCAATTAATGAACAATCAAACAAGTATACATAATATAATATTTTGGTTAAAAATCATTCATCCAATCATAACAATTAGAAGATAAATCATTCAAAAATAGTAAATGCATAATTGCGTTAATATAAATATTTAATACATAATTCCAAGAACCATACCCTAAATAGAAATTAAAGGGGAGATTACTCACTAGCCATAGAGGTTCTCTCAAAAAGACTAAAAGAAATAAAACATCAGTTCAAGATTGGATCCCTTTTAGGCTGACCTCCTATACTATTAATAGGAGACTATTACATCAAGAAAATTTGGAATAATAGTTAATAAAACTCCTTCTAGGTCAAGACTTCAGTGGCACAACTTCAATAGACGCATTCGGATGGTAGAGCTGTGTTTGGACGCAAGTCTTAAAACTTCAGCCATCACGTCCGGACGGGGAAGTTGCGTTTGAACCAAAGACTTATGTATCGTCATTTCAAAATACTCGGTCAAATTTCAAGGCTACCTTGTTTCAACATGCATCTGGACGCACCAAGTTATCCAAGACTCTGGTCCCACAATGTCTAATGTTGATTGTTGACTCCTTCTGTAATTACACTTGGACCCCCTTGATTTCCTTGTAATCTCCTATATTCTGGTCAATTTACCAAGTACTAAAAAATAGCTCAATTCACCTATTTTGCTTGATAAAATCACCAAACACTAAAAACCAACCAAAGCATAATGCTTGATCCCAAATAGTATACCCAAGTGCAGGTGGTCAAGAAATAGTAATAACACGGTAAGCCTAAGGTCGATCCACAGGGAGATTGGGACACAAGAAAGGTGAAATAAAAGAATTCAAATTGAAAGTATTGACTATTGGTGATCGGTATCTAATTGAAAATGAATTTAACAAAAGAAAAGAATACTTCCCAGCATCGAGATTAGGGAATAATCTTACGTACTTAATATTATATTCATGCAATCATTCATTATCTTAGTTGACGTCCAGTGTCAGTGTAATCAGCCGGAGTATTTTAATTTGAAGAAAATAAGTCGATTGAATTGAAAATAATCAATAAAGAACTAGTTTTGTAGACTCTTAGGTAATTATAAAATTACTCATAGTAAGGAATCAACCTAGTGAATAATTTCATAAGTTTATAGAGTACAATCCTTTGCTAAAATTATTCATTCAATCTACATATTGAAAAAGATATAACTTGGAAGAATAGACAAATAATAATTGCATTAATAAAATATTCAGTACACAATCATACAACCATACCCTAGCTGGAAAGTATAAGGTGATTACTCACAAGCCATGTGGAAATCTCAGGGAAGAAGGAATAATGCTAAGGGTTGAATACATTAAAGAGATCCTTCTAAGTCAAGCTTTGAACGACACCTCTATAACTATGCGTGTCCGGACGGAAGAGTTGTGTTCGGACGAAAGCCTTGAATCATCTAATCCTTAACTTGGTAAATTTAATTGAGTGCGGATGATCCCATGCATCCTAACGAAGTCACACTGTATCATCAAATGAGCGTTCGAACGCACAACTTTGTTTGAACACCTTAAAATCTCTAGAATTGGTTTTGAAGCACTCACGTCCTGAGGGTGTGGATTTGTATCCAGTGATCAATAATTGTATCAATTTTTTAACTTAACCAATTTTCCATCTTTAAAACTTCCTTACTCGTGTCCGTAAGGGGAAAAGAATGTAAAACTTGGGAAATTTTAAATTTTTTATTAAAAATGGTAAAATTTTAATTAGCCATTGCTTTACGAGTTGAAAACCTGAATTTTTCTAGAACTCTTTGACAAAACGAACCTCAGCGTTGGATTCGTCTCACGAAATCTAGTTACATAATCAATTTTTATTGATTAAAATAAATGCAATCGAGATTTAATTGCGAAAAACAAAAAATAATATAAATTTAGTTCAAATAAAATATATTGAACAAAACACGGGATGAAATTTAATTGATTTGGGTTGAAATCGGATCAGAAAAGAAGGGACGCATGACGTGTTATGAACCAAGCAACCAAGGCGTATTTCAAGGGAAAAAATCCGAATTTCTCCCCTATTTTTGCCTGTATTTTTTGGATAGAGAGAGAGAGAGAAACAAGAGAGAGAAACAAGGATTTTTCAAGCCTTCTCCTTGCGATCTACGACTTTCCATTCGTCGGACCGCTCCAGGCCAAGAATGAAAGTTTTTCTACACGATGAGAGCTACGTCTATATACCAAAAATTATGAATTTTACTGAAGTCTGAAGATCAAAATTTTTGGGAATCAAGGTTTGAAGCTTGATTTGGGGCTTCTACTATGAGTATTACACTTCAAGAAGTAGGGTTCTTCTACTAGCTTGGTTTATTTTCAACTTAGGATTTGTGTATGAAATGGGTAGCATGGTTAGAGATGCAAATCTCATGTTTATATATACTCATAGTGTAGCTAGAGTATAGAAAATGGTATAAGAATGTGTAAAACTAATTTTTTCTTGAATTCGGTTATTGAAATTGCTTGTTTGGTAAGTTCATGAGAAATATGATGAATTGAGCATGTTATGTGTTTACATGATTTTATGCCTTTTGGTTGTTTGATAAAATGCCTTGAATGATATGACCATTTTAGTTGAATGAAATGGATATAACATGCTTTGATGATGTTGTGAATTATAATTATATGCTTATGATAAAATTGACAATTGAGAATGTTGGTTGAGATGGAGTATTGTTCATAATGTGCTCATGACATATTGAACATGACTTGAAGATTGCAATTGTACAGTACATTGCATATGCATGTGAAGCCTCACATTCGTGGGCATGTAACATGAGTGTGGGTGTGTGCATGCTTGTGATCAAACACCATTCTTGGTGGATGATGCATGGGCTCGGGAAAGTTGGACCATGGTTCAACTGAATCGCACAGGTTACATTGAAAATAAGGGTCGAGGTTAGCAAGAAGGGATAAATTATCCCTCGGGTGCAAGACCCACTTTTTGGATACGCATTCCTTTGGTATTGAGTTCATAAAGTGTGTCAGCGTACGCGAAGCCGTTGGTGGAAGTCTATAGATGCCGTGTCGGTTGGGTGTCTGTTGGTGGAAGTCTATAAATACTCATCCTAAGAAAGACTTGGGATTTATAAATGGTCATTGGATGTGTAACATCAATGATAGGGGCTTGGAATGGTTGGATGCAAATGCATGGTATCACATCTAGTATGGGAGCTGATATAAGGCTCGGGTTACATTACATGTGTGAGTGACATCTCATGACATGTCATGACATTGTAGAATCAATTATGAACTCTATATTCTTGAATGAATGATTGATTGATTGTTGAATTTGCATGTAGACATGTCGTATGCATCTAGGTTGTGAGGCAGTCTCTTTAGGAGATATCCTATTGAGCATGACTCACCCTTTTATGGAGACAACATTTCGGGTGCGGGACAAGTGCCAATGGATGGCCCTCACTTGGATCCTTGTTTAGAAGAAGCCGAATTGTGGCTTTTAATACGTTTTTGTAAAACAATGGTGTAAATTATTTTGGACTTGTAAAGTTGTGTTGAGGATTGTATAATAAATTCATATGGACTATATTTTTGTGTAAAATTGGATGTCATATGAGTTTGGATGAACTCAGAAAGGAATTTAATGGTTAAAGATTGATGTTGGAATGAATTTGAGGGAAATCTGGGCCCAAGTACCGGTACCTAAGTGATTAAGCACCGGTACCACGCAGTTGGGAGACCCAAGTACCGGTACCTCGACGTACGAGTACATGTACCTACATGTCGTGGTACTGGTATCTAGGCTTAGGTATCAGTACTTCGATGTATAGGCTTAGGTATTGGTACTTTGATGGAAAGTGGCCTCAGGTACTAGTACCACAACATGTAGGTTCTGGTATCTAGCAAAGAGTGGGCTTTGGTATTGGTACCAGATAACTAAGTACCGGTACTTGGCAATTGGAAGGAACTAAAAAATAAAGGTCCAGATACCGGTACCCCATTACTTAGGTACCGGTACCTAGCAGATAGAAGGCTCAGTTCTAGTGCCACGTCTAAGAGATACCAGTGCCACGTGTAAGAGGTACCGATACCTCTTTAAAACTTTTCAAAAATTTAAATATAACTTGCCAATTCTTCAAGCCTTGAGCCTTCTTAATTAAGGGATGTAATAGGTTCAATATCAAGTGTAAATTGATGGGGAATGAACCTTGGATTGGTTAAGTAATTGATATGTGCACAAGTTATGCATTTTTGAGTGCTCCAGTAGAAGGGAGGCTCTGCCCAAACTATGTTATGGTTATGATCCCAAGAATGTAAAATCCTATACTAGAATTAAATAAGAATAATATCATATTAATATTTCTCTTAGGATGAATAAAATTATTGTAGAAATCCCAAATCATTGTTAAAATATTGATCATGAAGTTTGAGTTTCAGACGAATTGACTTTTGGGCCAAACTTAGTTTTGAATGTGTTTAAGCTTGAGAATAGTGATTAGGTAGGTTTCTAAATAATTTAGGTCAAAATAATTCCTCCATTGAATCCGGTAGGTCGAGAAACCTTGGGATAGGTAATATGAGGTGTATTAGAAGTTATAAAGTATTTCAGATTTAAACCGCATTTTAGAAAGAATTCGGGTAGGAAGGAATTGACTATTTTACCCATAACTTTTTAATCTGAACACTGATGGAGATGATTTTTGGATAGTAGAAACTAGACTTCAAGAGATACAAAAGTGTATTTCACAAATGTTTCCTGAATCGACTTTTAAATAGGTGAAAACGGCTGCCCACATAATACCAAATTCCATGGAATTACTCAAGTAATTTCCACCTATTAATTCCAAGCTAGGAACTTAGTTCAAACCATTTCTATACTCATTTTCATTCCCATTTACAATACTCATTTCATCAATTTCACAAACATAGGTAAGTGTTAAGTCTCTAACAACTTACCCATCTCATATAACACCCTAGGCTAGAAAATAAATCAAAGTAGGAAGGAACCTTACCTCTTGAAGCGTGAAACCAACTTAGAAGACCTTCAGGAACACCAAAAATGAGCTAGAATCCCTAGCTCCTAAAATCCCGTTCCTTCGATAAAATCCGCGCTTTTTGGTATAGCTGCGTAGCCCTCGTCGAGAAGATCGACTTTAATTCTTGGCTCGAGTTGCTTTGAGCAAAGTTTGGCCCTAGATCGCAAGAAAAGATTGAGAAACCCTTGTTTCTCCCTCTTTCTCTCTATCGTTGAACCGGCTGAACAAAAATGGGGAGAAATATGATATTTCTCCCCTTTTTATACTCTTAAAACACTTGGTTCACAACGTGCAACACGACCTTTTTTTTCGGGTTTATTTTCGCTTTGAAACGATTAAAGTTTGCTCTGGTTTAAGTTTAAATATTTTTATTTTAACTTGCCTCAATTTATTTTCTAACTTTCAAATTTTATTAAAAATTTCGTTTTTAGGTCACCCGAGACTCGACTGCCTCGTAAAATGTGAAAAATTTGACTATCTCAGAATTCGATGAAATTTGACAGGGTAGCTAGATTTCATGAGAGGAATCCAACGGTGAGGTTCGTTTTGTCATCTAAGTTTTAGAAAAATTCAAGTTTTTAACCCGTATTGTAGTGGCAAATTATCTTTTTGCCCCCTTTTTATGAAAATTTCAAATTTATCTAAGTTTTGAATTCTTCCCTCTTAAAAGAATTTCGTCCGAGAAATTCACACACACATACACACTTAATTGCCTGTATATGCAACATTTATATTTCACTTAAAATTATAGAAATGTACCTCCATCCTTGAACATGAACGAATAATTGGTACGTATGGTGTCCTCACACTCCTACGTCGCTTCTTGCACCCCTCAGTGCTGCCACAACACCTTCACTAGCCTCACAGTCTTACCTCACAAAACTTGCTTCTAGCTTTCCATGATACGCACCGGTCCTTCCTCAAAGGTCCTATCGCATCAACAATCAACTCACCCCCAATCCACTATATGTGTCGGATCTGGAGTATACTTTCGGAGCATAGAGACATGGAACACTGCGTAAACACCTAATAAATTTGGCGGTAACGCCAATCTGTAAGCCACTGTACGCACCCTCTCGAGTACCTCGAAGGGCTCGATAAACCTCGGCGATAGCTTTCCTTATTTTTCGAACCTGACCACTCCCTTTTAGGCATCACCTTCAAGAAGACGTGATCTCTTACCTCAAACTCTAGAGGTCACCACCGTCTGTCGGCGTAGCTCTTTTGCTGGCTCTGAGCCATAAGAAGGTGCTTTTGTATCAAGTCCACCTTCTCTGAGGTGTTTCTAATCAATTCGAACCCGTAGTGGGTCTCTCTTCTACCTCCATCCAGTAAACTGGAGAACTAAAAGGCCTCCCATATAGTGCCTCGTAGGGTGCCATCTGAATGCTCGCCTGATAACTATTGTTGTAGGTGAACTCTACTAAGGGTAAGTGCTCTTTCCAGCTACCCTTGAGATCTAGGACACATTCCTGTAGCATGTCCTATAATATTAGGATGGTTCTCTCTGAATGACCGACCGTATGGGGATGAAAAGTTGTGTTCATCATCAACTGTGTCTCCATGGCCCGTTGGAAACTCTCCCAAAAATGAGCCGTAAACTGAGGATCTCGATCCGGTACAACATATATGGGCACACCATGCAACTGGACAATCTCCCGTATATACAACCTGCAGAATTCCTCCAGTGTGAAGATCATCCGCACTACCAAAAAAGTGTGCCAACTTCGTAAGTTGGTCCACTATCACCCACACCGTGTCATGTCCTCGCGATGTCCGTGGCATTTGAGTCACAAAATTCATCGTGACATGTTCTCACTTCCACTCAGTTACCTCCAAAAGCTGGAGCAACCCAGTTGGTCTCTAGTGCTCAGCCTTGACCTGCTGACACGTGAGACATCGTCTGTAAACCCCCACATGTCTAAACTATCAACAATCGTCCAATTAGCTTCGTTTTTCATTTAACGTCTCCATTTACATCCTAAGTCAAAATATAAGAATAATAAGTATATTTAGGCTCCAAATAAGTATAAAAGGCTAAATATTAAAAGAGAAAAGAATATAACATTTTACATTCTCATTAATTAGTTAGCTTAGAGGAATTGAAGAAAAATGGTGATGGATATACTAGTTCTACATCATGTTATTATAAATGATTCTAGGAGACGGATGGTAATTTGGTTTTGGTTAATGAATGATGCTAGATATGAATCTTTATACAAGCCATACTATCTATATTGGAGATGGGTATGAGATAGAATTTGTGACAAAAGACACTCAAAATCGAGTTAGATAAGTATAGAAGAACTAAGCAGTCCGGCAGATTACCTTTCACCAATTTGATCATAACTCTTTGTTGGAAAGTCCAAATTGTGCACCGTTATTTTTTTAGAGCCCTAACTCATATATCTTTCCAACCATATAGGTCACACATACTAGAAATACCTGAGTCAAATCAGTTTATTCTCTGAAGTTAATCAAAAATTTGCACTATGGTGTTCCTTGGATGGTAAAGTGTTTTGCTTTCTTCTTAGACTTGGAAGGTGTAAACCCTCACATGTTTATATTAATATAGTAATGTACTTGTTTAGTGATTCTTATATATGTAATGACGTAAGAATAAACCATATATATTAAAACCGTAAGAATAAATACTAGGGAGGAATAAAATAGTAATTTTAATGTTTCGAGTGTAAATTTATTTTAGTTTTAAAATAAATTATAAAAATAAATATTTTTAGGTTAAAATAACATTAAAAATGAATTCAGAGCGTCGAAAAACCTTAGGGTAGTCATATGGATGAAATTGAAGATTCTCAGTGGCAAAACCGTAATTTTAGAGAAACCAAAAACAGCCTGTGAACAGTAAAAATCGGGGCTACTGTATTTAAAAACCCATTTTTATCTCATTTACTCCCATTCTCTTCATTCTCTCACTCCACACCTCTTGGAACCTTAGAGGAATATTAAGGAATGAAGAAAAGGGAAGAAGGAGGTCACTAAAGCTTGGGTTTTTGCTTGAAATTTTGATTCAAGTGGGGGTTTCTCTCACTCTTGTTCATTGAGGCTAGAGCTATATATATATATATATATATATATATATATATATATATATATATATATATATTTTTTTTTTTGACTCTAAATCTTAGATATGTGTTAGTAAATCTTTGATGTTTGATATTCTTGCAAATATTATCATGTTTAAAATAAGGCTATGGTTGAATTTCCATGAAACTTCT
Organism: Ilex paraguariensis; assembly: GCA_963454935.2. Classification (NCBI taxonomy): domain Eukaryota; kingdom Viridiplantae; phylum Streptophyta; class Magnoliopsida; order Aquifoliales; family Aquifoliaceae; genus Ilex; species Ilex paraguariensis. Next base: position 13,861 of record CAUOFW020003199.1, on the reverse strand, counting down.
ATTTCTTGTTTTGAAAACTCTTGTTCTCATGAGAGATGAATTTTTCTCTCAATATTCATTTGTTCTTGATTTGTAAAACTTTAGTGCTTTGTGTTGAGTAATAAATGATGTTGTTGTGATCTTTTGTATTTTTCCTTAATTGGTTATTTGAATTGTTACATGATAAATTTGGAAATTTTTGAGATATGCTTGTAAAATGAGAAATTATGGATTTTGTAATTATTTAGAATTGTTGGTGAATTGAGAATATTTTGGTTTCCTCATTTATATGGTTGTTGTGATGGACTTGGATTGCCATCGAGAGATGTCGTAGAGTGTTAGAGGTTAGTCTATCCCAGTGGGGGTGAGAAGATTTCCTAACACTTGTAGTGGATTGTCATTTGGTAATGTGACCACTATCGTTCACTGGAGTTCGAACAAGGGATGATATATTTTTCTTGGGAAGGGATTCGTCACTGCCATTGGGATGGTAGACGCCCTTTCCTAAAGTGCTTGTGATTGTGATTGTGATTGGTGGACTAGGTATAATCGTTGGGTAGATTCATGAGAAGCAATCAACATATATGATAAGGGGATGAACCAATATACATGGGATGATGGGTTGGATCGTCTTGCCGGTGCATTGGTATGAGACAATGCATCGGAAGGCGCCCTTCCTAAATGGTTTAAAGCGGAAAATGGTATATTGTTGTGAAATTTACTTTATCCTTTCACTTGATTATTGTTACGGCTTAAACTTGGGATCTATTTAAAATGTCCTGTTTTTCCTTCAAATTGATATATGTTCTTTACGAAATGAGACTGACCTATTTTTATCTGTTTTATAAACATTGTTCGAGTTTGAGAGGATTTTTCCTACAGAGTTTCGTGCTCACCCCCTACAGTTAAACATTTTATAGATTATGGGCCAGAGGAGGAGCTCGGTGCCAGCGAGCCGGGCCATGGAGAAGCTTCATTAGAGGGGTATTTGGATCTTGAGTGGGACATCTAGAGATGTCATTTATTTTTGTGCTAGATTAGGAATGATTATGTACAATCATATAAAGTCTAGTATTTTTTTTATTCCGCTGCTAAGTTCAAATGTAATTCTTTTGATGTAGTAGCCTGGTTTGGGCTTATTCTTTTGGATAATGTTGTAAATATTTTAGGGATAAATGGACCCGGTGTGGTCAATGTAGTATAATTGCACATGTTGTGTTTTGGGTAGAGCTCCCCGAACAAAGGAGACTCTGACCAAATTTTATTTAATTAAGGACCCCCGGTTATTTATGGATTTTATTAGTTATTCCCATGGAATGAATGGTTTTAGAAGGTAATGCCTTCCAGGGTGATTTTTGGGGCGTTACATCATTTGACAAAGTCCCCAACATGTCTCTTCATTTTGTTCCAATAATATTGGTGATGAAGATCATAGTACATCTTCGTGCCACTTGGATGCACAACAAATTGGGAGCAATGGAACTCCCTAAGGATCTCATCTTTCAGATCTGTTAACTGGGAAACCACAACCTTTCCTTATACCGAAGACTGCCATCCGAGTGAATGGCCCAGCCCTCGTCACTGGTACTTACCTGCACTCGGTCCCTGATGGATAATAACTCTGGGTCTTGTCCCTGGGACTCGATCACCCTGCTCAGTAGGGAAGGCATAGCCACCAAGCTCCCCAAAACACCTTGAGCTTGACCCCGATAATGCAATCTAAACTGTCCCACAGTCTCAAGCATTTGCCATTCTCGGGAAGCCACACTAGCCATAACTCCCCGTGACTTCCGGCAAAGTGCATCAGCCACCACGTTTGCCTTACCAGGATGGTAATGCAAAGTAAAGTCGTAGTCCTCTAAATACTCCATCCACCTGCATTGCCTCATGTTGAGGTCTTGCTGAGTGAAAATATATTTCAGACTTTTGTGGTCCAAAAATACTTCAAACTGCTCACCATACAAATAGTGGCACCAAGCCTTCAAGGAAAAAATAATGGTTGCCAACTCTATATCATGTGTAGGGTAATTCTGCTCGTGGTTCTCTAATTATTAAGAACCATAAGCCAGTACCATCCCGGACTGCATCAAAACATAACCCAGTCCATTTTTAGAGGCATCACAGTACATCGTGTACATCTGTCCCCTCTTCGGGACTATCAAAATAGGAGCTGAAGTAAGCCTCATCTCTAATTACTGGAATGCCTTCTCACACGATTCATTCCACTCAAACTTGACCTCTTTCCAGGTTAACTTGGTCATAGGTGTAGCTAGTCGGGAAAAGTCTTCAATGAACCTCCTGTAGTACCCTGCCAATCCCATACAATTATATATCTCAAAGACTGACTTCAGTCTCTCCCAACTCATGACTGCCTTAACCTTCTCCGGGTCCACGGATACACCCGAAGCTGACACCATATGCCCCCAAAACTTTACCTCTGTAAGTCAAAATTCACACTTGCTGAACTTGGTGTACAATTGGTGGTCCCTTAAGGTCTGGAGAACAATCCTCAAGTGACCCTCATGCTCCTTCTCAGACTTGGAGTAAATCAGGATGTCGTCAACAAACACTATGACAAACTGATCTAAATAGGGTTGGAACACCCTATGCATGAGATTTATGAATCCCGCCAGGGCATTTGTCAATCCAAATGGTATCACGGTGAACTCAAAATGTCTGTACTACATTCTTAATGCCGTCTTAGGGATATCTACTTGACAAAATTCCTTGTTGTTTCCTAACCTCTAAACATCACCTTTTAGCATGTATAGTATATGAATGAAAATGAGTGTCACTCTCCTAGGGATGATGTCAAAAGAAAGGGCAACAGAATGGTGGATGAATGAGATTTCACATGTGAGTATGCATGAACAAAAGTGCTCCCCAAGCGCAAGGAGACTTTCGTGGATCATGTTTTACTTGGTGATATTCCAAGGTCGTTTCCACGGGGAAGGAAGTAAACCGAGGGGAAGGTGATTTTGGGAGAAAGAAAGTGTAAAATTTTTGATTGTTGGAAGTTGTTTGGTGAAGTTGTTTTGATGCTAGTAAAATGAAAAATAAATGTTGGCATATCCAAGAGGTCACTCCAATAGGAATACCGTCTCAACTCGAAACCCTCCTCCAATAGAGCATGAATGAACGATTAATTCGTGGGAAGCTAGAGGTAAAATTGGTGAGTACCTAAGCATAAACCATGATTAGGTCTACGGAATATCAAAGACTCACCAAGTTATCCACTCTCAACCTAGTCAAACCGAACCATTGAACTCTGAAAGAAGGGAGGAGAATGAGTTGAAATGGTATACCTAAGTGGAGGTTCCTCTTGGTTTTACCAACTAAGAGATTTAGCTATTCATGCTTAAAATAAAGACAACAATATGACAAGAAGACTTTATGAAGAAATAAAGACTAGATCTAAGCACAAACGAAATGCATAAATATAACTTCCGGATAATCTCCTCTTACTAAAGATTGGATGAGAAACTACCCACTCTTCATGGCTTTGTTAAAGCTAGAAAAGTGAGTGATTGTCATCCCTCCAAGTAGAGGAGTTACAAGGTAAAACACTTTACACAAGGAGCCGATCTTCGACAAAGAATGAGTGAATCACGTTCCACCCTTCACGGCTTTGGTAAAACTCTAGAAAAGTGGAAGAGTTTCACTCTTCTAAGGGAAGAAGGAAGCTCAAGCAATGGAAATAAAAGAAAGCAATAACACAATAAAAGAAAACAATACTTAAAGTAAAGCAATAAAAGAAAGCAATAATACAATAAAAGAAAATAATACTTAAAGAAAGCAATAAGCAATAATATTTTTGGAGGATTTTTCACTACCAAAAGATGAATCCTTTACAAGTCCTAAGGGGTGGTATTTATAGGCAACAAGGGAGGGTGAAAGTCTTGTTTGGTGGCCTTGAAAAGTCTTGTTTGGTGGCATGAAAGTCTTGTTTGGTGGCCTTGAATCTTGTTAGGTGGCATGAAAGTCTTATTAGGTGGTCTTAAATTCTTTGATCCCCCTTTGTTTTGAGCTTTGATAATTGGCACCCCAGTAGTTTGTAGCTTTAATGCAATTGGCTCCCCAGTAGTTTGTAGCTTTGACGTACAAAACCCTAAAAAGAACAACAATTATTGCATTATACTTTATTCACACACTAACTCTAATTTGATTTATTTTGACTAGTTTACTTTATTCAACTAACACAATTTACCTATTAAATTATACCTTAATTAGGGTTAATCACACCTCCCAACCTAAACATTACTAGTCCCTAGTAATAAATAACAACATAACAAAATAAAATTACTTTCACAGATAACACGATTGCATTTAGCATATGCAACAAGCTGTTAAACCCCTATGTGATCCCTAGTGGATGAGTTTTGTCTCGTGAATGTTTCCAGTGAAGCTACCTACAAACTCCAATTAAAAGATGTGTATATGTAAGATCAGAATGAGTTAGCAACAGAATCATTGAGACACACGTCCCTTAATTTTGAATTGTTTTTCGAACACTTCTCTGTCATTGGTACGTACTCTATACAAAAATAAACACTTGTTATATTGGTATTTGAAATTCCCTGTGTAGTAGGAATAATCATTCTAGTAGCAAGAATTATTATATAACAAATATTCCACTTTATCACCTTCCATGGATAGCTTTGATGTCTCAAACCTCTCTTAGAATTCTCTCAACAAAAAAAATTCACTCCGATTATAGTGACTTGTCTCTCAAAGGACATATGATCAGAGGATGGTCAATCGAAGAATCACATGCACAGTTAGAAAGGGAGTGAAAGTCTTAAGAAAGTAGACTAATCATGGTTTTGGCATAATCTCATGGAAGAATATCAATACAATTAAAGAAATACTATTTAACATACCCCAATTTTCAGTCGACAACACACACATACATCAGACTTGAGATCAATTAGGACTTTGTATAGGTTGTAATGTGGCTAGAGGTCAGTGGCTAACGAAATGACGTCAATGGTATTCAAAAGCTATCCCCTTTTTAATGTAGTGTAGCACACCTCTTTCTTGCTTTTCGATCTTTTGACTAGAAATGGTGTTTCTTTCTTTCATTTTTTCTCATTTTTCACTTTCTTGGCAATTCCCTATTTTTTTTTTCACCAATTCTTCATTGAACAGTAGCCACCATCTTCTTTTCTATTTTTCTTGCCTTTCTATGTCATATCGATTTATAAGAGGGTGCAAAAATGGATAGTAAGGTATGTTAAGTGTATTTTCTTGTGGCTCGGTTATCATATGAGTTTTTTTTCGAAAAGAAATCATCATTCATTGAAGGCTTAAACATGGCTAACTAGCGATATAATTTCGTAGAAACAATGGCTAAGGCTCAAAATCAACTCAAAGATGGCCTAAAATCCTTTCTCAAGTATGTGCCTATGTATGTGTCGCATGCAAAGGGTCCCTGTGGGATATGTCAATAGATTACTTTAGTTGTATTTAATCAAAACATGTTTAATGAGATTATTCAACAATTGAAAGTGAAAGAACTTACTTGAGTAAATGTTGATTGTCTCTTAGAAAGCATCGCAAGGCTCAAAACTTACCATGGTATTCTTTGTTATCTCCACTGGTTATGTCAGGTTTTCAAAAAATGTCAGTTATATTATAATTCTATTTTCGAGTCTGGTTATTCTGTACCTTAAGATTAACAAATACCAATGTACATTTGACATTTAAACATAGAGAAAATACCATTTTTCAAGGAAATGCGGCTTTTTTTTTTTTTTTTTTCACTCGAATAAAAATCAAAGTTACTTACATACACATTTATCCATAAAAATTGAAAAAAAAACTAAATGCACACATTGAACTTGAAAAACTATGGCGTCTTAGGATAAGTCCCTACCTATGCTACAGGTTGGCATTTTAGGACAATCCTTACTCGGCCCATATCTTTATTCAACAAAAAGACTTTGTACATAAACAAATATTTACATACAAAAAATTTGAACCATTAATCTTCATCTCCAAAATACATTTTTTCACAGCTTTGTCATTATTAGTCAAAATTTAATCCGAGTCATCGCTTGTGTCTATGTCATTATTAGTGACCCTTCCCACTTCTTGTTGCACATAACATGTAAGTCCCTGATTGGTATAAGATGGCGTGTCAGAAAAATCCTTACTCTGCCCATACACTATCTAGTTTAATCGATCGGTTGCACGACCTGAAATTGGTTGAGAGCACTGATTGTATTTTTTAATGTGAAAACACTTGCCACATTGTTTACAAGCACCCAACTATTTGGCGCGACGACGTTTAACAAAAGTACTTCTGCCACACAATGGTTTTGCTTGTGATTCTCGGATTTCAATTTTTCTGACTACTTTTGTTTTTCTCATGATCACAACATACACATCAGATGAAAATGTGAGCAAGACTCCCAAACTAAACCAAAAAATTTTAACATCCATGCTTTTCTATGCTTTAAGACTCACTATTTGGTTTTTTAACATTTGCCAGTCACAAAGACGATTGAAGTTGCATGTGATCATGAAATATGAGCGAAAATGCTGTAAAAAATACGCAATCCAGAACAATCTCTGTCTCTTTTTTTTTTTTTTAAAAAAAATACGAAACTTTAACAAACTGGAATTGTAGATCACACCCCCAACCTAAACCGAACATTGTCCCCAATGTTTCGAATTTACCAGTTTGTGGAGTTTGGAGATCAAGTTGTAAGGTAGAGATCTGTTCAACTGTCGAAACCTACAAAAAAAATACACAAATTAATTTTCTTTACGCAGATCTGGGTTTTTGCTAGGACGAAAACCCTTGATTTTAAATGCAAACAGAAGAAGAAGAGTTATGTACAAATAGAGTAAACAAATTTCGATCATGAGACAAACCACTGGGTCTTCGGGGAATATGGTCATGGGATTGTTGGGAGTTGGGTCGTGTTATAGAGAATAGCACAAGAAAAATAAGAAGAAGAAGAAGAAAATGAAGAAAGAGGGAAAGGCGATGGGTGTAGAGATTTGTTTAGCTGTTGAAACCAACAAAAACAAATACAACAATTAACCAACTCGAGGGAGATTTGGGTTAGGTTGAAAACCCCTCACCCTAAGTGTGAGGAGAAAAAGAGCACCCATGAACAAATACAAACATATAAGGCAAATTATTAAACAAAGGACTGGGTTGTCGGCGTATATGGTCATGGATTTGCAGGGGTGGTTTCTTTTTACAGAGAACGAAGAAGAAGAAGAAGAAGAAGAAGAAGAAGAAGAAGAAAAGAGAAGAAAGAAGGGAAGAAGAAGGGGAGACCAATCACCGGTGGATGGGAGAAATTTTTTTTTGAAAACCTTATAAAGGCATCCCATTTTTTATTTTTTTTTTCTAGTTTTTATTTTAATTTAATTTAATTTAATTTTTTTAGTGTCGGCAGCCGCATATTCACGCGGAATATTCCATTTTTTTTTTCTATGTCGGCAAGCGCAAGAATCGACAGACACGAATATTCGCGCGAAATATTCCCACAAACATTGGTGTCAGATGCAAATAGTGCAATCTCACCCTCTAACTTGATTCATGCATTGTCCTCAATGAAACAAAAAAAGTATGATATTCAATGACGGACAATAAAAAGATTAGTAGGGTTAGACAACACCTCGCACTTGAGTTTTGACAAAAACACCAATATCTGCGACTAAGAAGAACAAAACTTTATGACAAAAGAACATAATTAACATGAAATAAAAATAAAGTAAGTAAATAAAAGCCCGTACATTGAAAAGCAGAAAAAAAAACTAATTATTCCTCCACAACTTTCGAGTATACCGGATCCATCAAATTCTCCTCCACCACTTGTTCTTCAAAGACCCCAAAAAATGGCTTAAGTCTTTGGCTATTGACCATGAATGTCTGGCCATTTTCGGGATTTTGGACATCCACAGCTCCGTCGGAGTAGGCCACCTTGACAAAATAGGGGCCATCCCAACGGGATCGGAGTTTGCCTTGGAAAATGGAGAGGCGAGAATTGTATAAGAGTACTTTTTGCCCGGGCTCAAATAATTTCCTCACGATGGAGTTATCATGAAAGATTTTGACCCTTTCTTTTGAGATTTTGGAGCTCTTGTACGCATCTCGTCGAATCTCTTCCAACTCATTTAGCTCTAACTTCATACGATCACTAGCCATTCTCAAATTAAAATTTAAAGTCTTAATGACCCAATAGGCCTTGTGTTTCATTTCGACTAGCAGGTGGCAAGCCTTTCCATAGACAAGCCGGTAGGGAGACATGACCAAAATAGTTTTAAAGGCAGTGCGGTATGCCTAGAGGGCATCGGTCAATCTATCGGACCAATCCTTCCTGTTTGGGTTAATCATTTTTTCTAGAATGTTCTTGTAACGCCCCAAATACCCCCTCGGACGGCATTACATTCTAAAACCTTTCACAATCATGAGAGCACTAAATAAATCCATAAATAAGAAATTTTTATCAATCAACCATTGATATTTTAACAAAATTCGGGCAGAGTCTCCTTTGTACGGGGAGCTCTACCACAAAATCCAACCTGTGCAATTCTACTATAATGACCACACCGGGTCCAATTAACTACTATATAATCAATCCATCAAATTTACATGTTAACCCAAAAAAATATGCCCACAATGGCATGTACATTCCCAAAGAATTAAACTATGATAAGCAGCGGAATTTCAAAAGATAACTAGACTTTACAATCTTTCAAAAAAATATAGCCTAGTCTAGAACAAAATAGAAGGGCCGCTCTAGGCGTCCACCTCGGGATCTACGCTCCCGTCGATCGGAGTCTCCCAAAGAACGGGCTCCTCGACTCCTGGCTCCTCCTCAAGGATATAGTCTGAAAAATGTTAACAGTAGGGGATGAGCACTAGGCTCTGTAGCAAAATCTTCCCAACTCCAACAAGGTTTATAAAATACAAAACGGGTCAGTCACATTTCATAAATAACATATATGAATTTGAAGTAAAACGGGACATTTTAAATAGATCTCAAGTTTAAGCCATACAGTAGTTAAGGAGAGAAATAAATTAAGTTTAACCATAGCAAACCATTTCCAACATTAAGTCAATTAGGAGGGGCTCCCTCCGATGCATCGTCCCATACCAATGCACCGGCCAAGCCATTCCAGCCAATCATCACATTTATGTTGGTTCATCCCCGTACCATGTATGTTGATTGTTTCTCATGAATCTACCCAACGATTATACCTAGTCCACCCATTTATAATCACAATCACAAGTGCTTAGGGAAGGGGCGTCTACCATCCCAATGGCAGTGACGAGTCCCTCCCCAGGAATGGTATACCAACCCTAGTTCGAACTCCAGGCATACGATAGTGGTCGCATTACCAAATGACAACTCACTACAAGTGCAAGAAACCATCTCCCCCCCCACTGGGTTCAACTGACATTTACACTCTACGGCATATCTCGTAGGTAATCCAAGTCCCTCCCAACCACCATACAATGAGTAAACCAACATATTCTCAATCAATTCACATTTTACCAATTAATCGCAAAATACCCAAATTTCACAAGTAAAGCGTCATAGCAAGATGGAATTAAAATGAGCAAAAGATCAATATAAAGATCATTTTCGTTGAACAATATCGAACACTAAATTTATAAAGTGAGAACCAAGGCAATATATGGAGAAAACTCAATTTTTCTTAAAACCAAGTTTGGAAGATGAAAAAGAGAAATTTAATGGTTACCAAACCATCCCATTATTCAAACATAGCATTTATTACAAGGAGAATTAAGAATCATACAAATCATATCAAATAAATATGGATGGGAGTGGAAAACATATGTATATACATAAACCCTAGCCTCAATGTAAGAAATTAGGAAGAAATCCCCTACCTCTTGGTTGTAGCTTCAATCTAAGACCCAAGATTCAAAATCTTCCTATTCTCCTTCCTTTTCCTCTTAATTTCGTCCTCCTAGGGTTTCTAGAGATTTGGGTGTGAGTGGTTGAGGAATAGAAACAAAAGAAATGGGTGGAGAAGAGAAAACTTGAGAAATTCGGTTTTGATCTTTATGAGGTGGGAATCTCTCTTGACCTTGGTGTTTTTCTCTCCCTTTTCTCTTCTCTTAGGGCTCTAAGGTATTTAGAGTGGAAGGAAAATGAAGAATGGGAGAAATAGGGCTTGGAATGGGTGTTTTAAAACCCAAAAATCCCGACTTTTACTGTTCATCGTCTGTTTTGGGGGTTTTCCAGACTTACTGTTTTCCTTATTTTTGATCATGATAAACTTTGAATCTGAAAAAGTGCAAAACATGAAAGTTGTAGATCTAGAGGTATTCGCATTGTGTCAAAATTTCAGCTCAATCGGACCATTTTAGCAAGAGTTATGACGATTCTACGACAACTGGTCCGGAGTAGGCAATGTACCCGGAGCAGCGCCCCAGCGCCCATTTGGGCGCCCCTTTTCACTTCCAATCCTTCCAACTTTAATCCTAACTTATCCTACATACTTTTCTACATCGACCTAATTAGTTCAAGTTCTTTTATGATTTATTTTGTACATTTTCATACCGAAACTAATCTTTTAACTACTCTTTCCTTGAGTTATACTATTTTATCATTTCAAATGAAATAATTACTGAACACCTATGTCTTTTATTTTTTTATTTTATTTTTTTTTTTTTTAAACGCATGTGGGGTATTACAATCCACCCCCCTTAAAGAAAGTTTCGTCCTCGAAACTTACCTCCAGTAACGAACAGAAATGGATACTTCTCCCGCATTTCCAGCTCCGGTTCCCAAGTAGCTTCTTCCACTCCATGATGTTGCCACAAGACTTTCACCAATTTGATTACTTTGTTGCGAAGCACTTTCGCCTTGGCGTCAAGAATCTTCACCGGTTGTTCTTCATAGGTTGCTCCGTCTTGAATCTCAATGTCTTCCAAGTCTACGACCGGCGTTGCATCCGATTGACACTTTCTCAACATGGACACGTGAAATACGTCGTGTACTCCAGACAACTGAATTGGTAACCGCAACTGATATGCCGCTTTGCCCACAACTTTGATCACTTCAAAGGGTCCGGTATATCTTGGTGCTAATTTCCCTTTCTTGCCAAATCGAAATACTCCCTTCTTGGGGGACACCTTAAGGAATACATAGTCCCCCTCTTGGAATTCTAATGGTCTTCGTCTTCGATCCGCATAGCTTTTCTGTCTACTCTGTGCCGTGCGTAGTCTTTCCCGGATGAGCTGAATTTTCTCTGTAGTCTCCCGAACAATCTCTGGCCCAAACAAGCTACTCTCGCCCGCTTCTAACCAACACGTCGGGGATCTACACGGTCTTCCATACAATGCTTCATACGGTGCCATCCCAATGCTTGCCTGATAGCTGTTGTTATACGCGAACTCCACCAACGGCAAATGGTCACTCCAACTCCCCTTGAAGTCCAACGCACATGCACGTAGCATATCTTCCACAATCTGTATCACCCTCTCAGATTGGCCATCTGTTTGGGGATGGAACGCGGTACTGAAATGTAACTCTGTCCCCATGGCTTGTTGTAGACTTTGCCAAAATCGCGCCACAAACCGAGAGTCACGATCCGACACAATAGAAAGCGGAACTCCATGTAACCGCACTATCTCACGGATATATAACTGGCTCAAGGTCTCGAATGTATCCGTGGTCTTCATACTCAAAAAGTGAGCAGACTTGGTGAGTCTATCCACAATGACCCACACTGCATTATGCCCGCGCGACGTCCGTGGTAAACCCGACACGAAGTCCATAGTAATGTGATCCCATTTCCACTTGGGAATAGGCAAGGACTGTAGGACTCCTCCTGGCCTTTGATGCTCAATCTTCACCTGCTGACACACCGCACATTTTGCCACATATTTGGCCACATCTCGCTTCATTCCCCTCCACCAGTATTGACGCTTCATGTCCCTATACATCTTTGTGCTACCGGGGTGGATAGCAAACTTGGAGCGATGGCACTCTCCAAGTATCTCCTCCTTTAAGGACGAATCATCGGGAACACATAGCTTCTCCCCATATCTCAACTCTCCATTCTTCCAAGACCATCCTTTAATAGCTTCTCCATTCCCCAATCGGACTCTAATCAAATCGAGTTCCGAATCTAGGCATTGCAACTCTACCACCCGTCGTCGAAGCGTCGGTTGAGCTACAAGGTTGAATAAATATGGTTGGTACTCCGGTCCATCCACCCATAGATCGTACTCCTCCAAAGTATCAATCATTTTCCACCTATTTATCGCGAGAGAATTGATTTCACCCCGAGACTTCCTGCTAAGAGCGTCTGCAACTACATTGGCCTTCCCCGGATGGTAGTTAAGTGTGAAATCATAATCTTCTAAATACTCAATCCACCTTCTTTGCCGTATGTTCAAGTCTTTTTGGGTGAATATGTACTTGAGGCTTTTATGGTCCGAGAACACTTGAAATTTCTCGCCATACAAGTAACACCTCCACAACTTAAGAGCAAAGACCACCGCGGCAAGCTCCAAGTCGTGAGTGGGATAGTTCTGCTCATGAATCTTGAGTTGCCTCGAGCCATAGGCAACTACCTTCCCTCCTTGCATTAGAACACATCCCAAGCCTCGTAGTGAAGCATCAGTGTATACCTCGTAGCCCTCCCCACTGCTCGGAATAATGAGGATAGGTGCTGTCGTCAATTTCTCCTTCAAGGTGCGAAAAGCTAGTTCACACGCTGGAGTCCACAAGAATTTCTCCCCCTTCTTTGTAAGGCGAGTCATCGGCATCGCTAGCTTGGAGAACCCTTCCACAAACCTTCGATAATAACCGGCTAACCCCAAGAAACTCCGTACTTCCATTACATTCTTCGGTGGTTCCCATTTCATCACAGCCTCAATCTTGGCGGGATCAACCGCTACTCCGCGCTCGGACACAACATGGCCAAGGAATTTCACTTCCTTCATCCAAAACTCACACTTGCTCATCTTCGCGTATAGCTTATGTTCTCTCAATGTTTGTAGCACAATAGAGAGATGACGAGCATGTTCCTCCTGAGTCTGTGAGTAGATCAATATGTCATCAATGAACACAATGACAAATTGATCGAGGTAAGGCCGGAAGATTCTGTGCATCAAATCCATGAATGCTGCGGGGCGTTAGTCAATCCGAACGGCATCACCGTATATTCGAAATGACCATAACGGGTACGGAAAGCAGTCTTAGGAATATCCTCCTCCTTAATTCGCAGCTGATGATATCCCGTGCGAAGATCAATCTTGGAGTAATACTTCGAACCCTTCAACTGATCAAATAAGTCATCAATTCTCGGCAACGGATACTTATTCTTCACGGTAACCCGATTCAACCTCCGATAATCCGTGCACAACCGTAGGGTCTCATCCGTTTTCTTCACAAAGAGGACTGGGGCTCCCCAAGGTGAAGTGCTTAGACGGATAAACCCAATCGCTAACAAGTGATCCAATTGCTTCCTTAGCTCCTTCAACTCCAAAGGTGCCATCCGGTAGGGAGCAATGGACATAGGTTCGGTTCCAGGATAGAGTTCGATCTTGAACTCAATTTCCCTATGTGGCGGTAATCCGGGTAATTCCTCGGGAAAAATCCGAAAACTCCGATACAATTTGCACTACATCCGTATGAATTTTATCCCGGTTTTTCTCCCATTAAGCTAGCTAAGAAACTCAAATGACTTCCCGCTTTCGCTTTTAAGAATCTACTACCCGTCGTAGGGAATGGATGAGAGAATCTCGGTTATTAATAAAACTGAAAACGACTCCTCCGGTAACTGAAATGTAATCCGTTTGCGGAAACAATCCATTACCGCCCCGGAAAGCGGACAACAAGTCCATTCCGAAAATCACATCATACCCCTTCATTTC
>CAUOFW020003198.1:0-39233 GCA_963454935.2 Ilex paraguariensis | reverse complement strand
AAATAACCAAAAATAAAGGTGGGGAGGACATAAATCTTTCCCCTTAACTTTTTTGAAATGAAACTAGAAAGGTAATAATTGCTTATAGATGCAATTCACCTACTTTTATGGCCCACCATGTTTTCTTTTCTTTTAGTGCTTTCAATATCCTTAAATAAAAAAACAAAAGTCTTCTCTATCTCCAAGCTTCCAACGTGAATAAAGTGTTCACAGACAAGTGGTGGGACCTTTTTCCACTAAAAGAATCCCATGATATGTATAGTTTTCCCACTCACCGTTGTCATCTCATGCTTTCCAAGTGGCAAGTAGTCACCATTATAAAATTTTTAGAATCCCACTTTTTCTGTCGTATAGCCATATATGGTGGAAAATAAACTGGACATCTCACCTTCCAAGCAAAGTGGCTACCCATTCCATTGAAAGAAGAGTCCATCATGTTTCCCACTAACTCTTGGTCGTAAGACTTTTCTATGGCAACTGGAATCTTGCAAAGTGGTGGGTCCTCCACTAAAAGTCATTCTTATTCAAGCTTTGAAATAAGATAAAAAGTCACATAGGAATAAGACAAGTTCCTTAACTCATGTCCTCTAAAATCTAAATGATCCTCTCTGACTGACCGTCCATCTGGGGATGAAAAGTTTCACTCATTATCAACTATGTCCCCATAGCCCATTGGAAGTTCTCCCAGAAGTGGGGCGTGAACCTGGGATCCTAATACGATACAATAGATATGGGCATCCAGTGCAACCTGACTATCTCCTGTATGTACAACTTGAAAAATTCTTCCATTGTAAAGGTCATCCGCACAACCAAAAAATTTGCTAATTTCGTGAGCCGGTCCACTATCACCCACACCGTATCATGCCCACGCAAAGCCCGTGGTAAGTGGGTCACAAAATCCAAAGTGACATGTTCCCCCTTTCACTCAACCACCTCCAAAGGCTAGAGCAACCATTTTGGTCTCTAGTGCTCTGCCTTTACCTGCTGACACATAAGACATCCACTAACAAAGTCTTCAACGTGTCTATTCAACCCTCTCCAATAGTATTGGTGGCAATGATCATAGTACATCTTCATGCCACAAAGATGTAAGGAAAACAGGAGCAATGGAACTCTTTCAGGATCTCCTCTCTCAAGTTCGTAGACTAGGGAACCACAACCCTTCGCCTAAATCAAAATCTACCATCAGCGTGAATGGCCTAGCCTTCGTCACCTATACCCAGTCCATGATGAACATTATCTTTGTATCCTGCCCCTGGGACTCGATCACCTTGCTCAGTAAGGACGACATAGCTGCTAGACTGTCCAAAGTGCCCTGAGGCTAACCCTTTTAGTGTAGCCCGAACTATCCCATAGTCTCGAGCATCTAACACTCCTAGGAAGTTATAGTAGCCAAGACTCCCAATGACTTTCGGCTAAGTGCATCAGCCACTACATTTTTCTTACCAAGATGATAATGCAAAGTGAAGTCATAGTCCTCTAGGTACTCTATCCACCTATGTTGTCTCATATTGAGGTCCAACTACATAAAAACTGTACTTCAGACTCTTATGATCCGAAAACACCACAAACTGCTCTCCATACAAATAGTGACACTATTCTTTCAAGGCAAAGACAACAGTTACCAACTCCATGTCGTGTGTGGGGAAGTTCTACTTATGACTCTTCAACTGCCTTGAACCATAAGCTACCACCCTCCTAGACTGCATTAGAACACATCTGTGTCTGTCCTTGGAGGCATCATAATAGATTGTGTACCTCTGCCCCCTCTCCAGAACTATCAAAATAGGAGCCAAAGCAAGCCTCCTAGAATGCCCTCTCACACGAGTCATCCTACCAGAATTTGACCTCTTTTCTGGTTAGCCTAGTCATAGGTGCAGCTAGCCGTGAGAAATCCTCAATGAAGCTCCGATAATATCCTGCCAATTCCAAGAAGCTATGTATCTAACTCATGATTGTCTCAACCTTCTCCGAGTCAGCTAATACTCTCAAAGCAGATAGCATGTGTCCCAGAAATTTTACTTTCGTCAGCCAAAATTCACACTTGCTGAACTTAGCGTTCAACTGGTGGTCTCTTAAGATTTGGAGAACAATCCTCAAGTGACCCTCATGCTCCTCCGACTTGGAATAGATCAAGATGTCATCAACAAAGACCATGATAAACTGATATAGATAGGGTTGGAACACCCTGTGTATAAGATCCATGAATGCCTCTGGGGCATTCATTAAACTGAATAGTCATCTCAACCATTGAGTTTAAGTCTTGTAGGCGGTGGCCCAAAATATTACCCCAGATGGACTACTGCAAGCCATCCTCGAATTTTCTCACTTTGGCCAAGTCTGTGGCCACATAGTTGTCGACAAAATGGGCTAGCTTGGTGAACTTTGCCATGTATTCCATCACTGTTATAGTCCCTTGCTAAAAATGATAAACCCAACCAAAGTACTTAGAGCATGGAATTGAGAATCTTACAAGAAGGCAGAGTCGAGTAATTAAAGAAGATGGTCAGAGCTTGGTAAGTTCTTAAAACAAAGCTCTGAACAATTCAAATAGCAGGAAAAATGATGGTTGCATAGCTGCTTCATTTAAACTAACAAGACATGCCAGCGTCGACCATTTTTGTCTCCTAAGGTGCTAACAGACAAAAAGTAATAGGAAATAAGGCACACATCTCAGCCACGTAGGGACAACTAGTTAGGGACAACTGATGAGGAAAAATTAACTCATTAAAGAAGCACCTCGGGAAAAGCTCTAAGGCGAGAAGTCCCATATAAAAGTTACTGTTGAGAGAACTGCAAGCCACTAGCATGGACAGAAGGAGCTCTTAGCTACACCAGGCCTAAGAATCAGCTATGTCCCATGTTGTTTAGTTTTGAAAAATTCTAGGGGATGAGATTAATTCAACAATCGAATGACTCCCAAGTTGAAGGGAATAGCTAACACCATCTTTCTAAAATGAAAAAGGAGTTAAAGACCCCTCACCCCTGAGAAGTCTTGCCTCCATTATCAACAAGTGAGGAAGTTAAAGACTTCTCAATCAAAAGGAGTCATACCCTCCCAAATGGACCAAGAAGGGAGTCTAGAATCCACTTCCAATAAGATTCTCCCCTCCTACATAGAAGATAAGATAGCCCAAAGTCCATCCTTGAAGGGATCTAATCCCGAAACTTATAAAAAAAAGCTTGAGGGGAACATAGAAGGTACACAACACTCACCCCATAGTCACACTCAATTTTTTTTACAAAATACTGATATAAGTATCGGAGGGTCGATCGCCAGATCTCCCCGATCTCTGACTTCTATTGTAAGTCACTAGAGCTTCAATAAGCTGACATAGAGATTGCTACAAATTTTGCATCCACATCAATAATTATAATACTTGACATATCAAAAATGCCACTTCTTTCTTATCAGCACAAAATAATATTGCATATAAACTAATTTCTAATTGAAACAAAATTAATAATATATCCAAACTTGCCCATTTCGTATGTTTTTTTTCTTCTTATTCCTCTCTTAAAAAAGCACACTCATTGGATTGAATACACATGTACATAGACCTGCTCAACCGCGGTTGAACCAACACCACCATCTGATCCAAATTAAAAAACCACCAATTCAACAACGAAAATTTCCACAAATATGACTTGAATTAAACTATAATATTGTGTTCGGTACGTTGTATTAGGTGTTAGGAATGCAATTGACATCCCATGGTAATTCAAATTCTATTGTTTGGTTTGCAAGATTTAAAATTTATTCTCATTCCAAAGTAATACCTAATATTAGGCATTGCCTAATCTACCAGGATATTTCCCATTCCCAACCCACATGTTAATAGGCCAAATCCATCAGGAAAAAACCTTATCACTCCATTTTCTTCACACATGAACACTTTTGCTCCCTATCACCTCACGTCTCTCTCTTTCTCTCTTTCTCACGTGCACACTCTGTCAAGTCTCCATCTCTATAGAGGCCCCTACTATCAATATCAGAGTTCCTCTCTCTCTCTCGACAAAGCAAGGGATAAAAATTGTGACAAAGACCAGCGAAGATAAGTGTTGAAGTGTTGTTTTAGCTTTTTCACACATGGAGGCCCCTGTTTTCTTGAAGGGTCCATTTGGGTAGGAATAAAAGAATAATGGAAAGTGAAAATGATAGAAAGTGAAGTGAAATAAAAGAAAATTATAGCAAATATATTTTCATGCATATATTTGGTTAGGATGAAAAACTTGATTTCTATTGTTTGAAAGAAAAGAAAGTTACAAGAAAATTTTTCTAATTATCTAAAGTATCCTTAATTATATAAAATTGGTTTAAAGAAGAAAAAAATATATATTATAATTGAAAGTTAAATTTTTTTTTAAAAAAAAGTGACTTGTAACCTAATTCTAGGACAAGCACCAGCACGAAAGTTTTTGGACCAAATTATATGGTTCATCAAATCTATACTAATATTTTTTAAAATTAATAACCAATAAAATATTATAAAAAAATAAGAGTAAAATGGGAAGTTAGTTATAAAATTATTTTTTCCATTATTTTTCATTTCATGCTAGTCAAACACATAAAAAATTTAAAAAATTTCTCTTTCTTGCATTTTATACCATTCTCCCGCTAAACAAATGAACCCAAAGTATTATTTTAGTTTTTTCCATTGTACTTTATGCGATTGATGAGAATTAATTTTCCTTTTGATCAAGAGAGGCTTCAAGCAATATTAGAAATCAAATCATCCTAATTGTTGTTGAGGTTACGCTACAAATCATTGTGATTTGTTCTTCCTTCTTGAGTTTTTGTACCTTCTTCTTTATACTTTTCTTTTTTTTTTTGGTCAGAATTCTTTCTTTATTTCATGCATTTCATTTTGTGGTTGTGGGTCTGAACTTTAATTGTTTACTTCCATGTACTTGAGGTGAGGTCTGATGCTCGAATTCATGGTAGTACTTCACTCCATGGGTTTCAAATTCACGCACACCACTTGTTTGATGGAAATCCCCAATGCCATCAACACCAAAAACGTAGCTCCCCATGCCATAAACCCCTCTGCAACCCAAAAACTCTAGAACAAACAAATAAACACACACACTCACACCCTATTGGATAATGCCATTCAGTTTTAAAAAATAATTTTTGTTAAATTTTATTCCATTCCAATTGAAATTATTTTATACAAACATTGGAAAAGAACGTGCATTCCATTCCAAAGACTTAATCATAATTAATTGTCAATCATTGAAATGGTAATATGTATTTCATTCCATTACTAAACTCATTCTATTCCTGTGTCTATTTCATTCCTAATTAAAGGCAATTACTGCATACCAACATAGGCATTAATGCATACTAACACAACATAAAACACCCAAAAATCAATGATTTTTTAGTTATCAATCAAATGGAAATGACAAATTCAAGGCCATCTGTGAATCATATGTCGGTATTGTTGGTACATTAATTGGTACCCTTCAATTTGCAGGTGCGTATACTTTACTTAATATTCTTATTTTCTTGAAGTTGACTCAAGTAGATTTACACCTTTTCTAAAATTCTATTGTGATTTTCCAACACTACAAAAAAAAATTCATATTCCAGCCCCAAGATAGTGGTAGATTAGCCAACCGAAGTACTAAACACGCATATGAATTTCCGCTGCTATGTATCAATCAACTTAAATATATCTTGACATGCATATTGTATTTCTGTGATAATTAAAGCATAGTTGAAGAGAAAGAAAAAGTGAGTGAAGAACATGCACAGAAGTAGAAGAGAAGGTGGTGGAAATGATGAATTAGAAGATGACGAGTTCCAAATTGATGAGCTTGAGTCCACCAAATGGACTTTGAAGAATAGGTTGAAATTACTTTATACAAACGTTGGAATGAAATGTGCATTCCATTTCAAAGACTTAATCATAATTAATTGTCAAACATTTGAATGGTAATATATATTTTTCATTCCATTACTAAACTCATTCTATTCCTATGTCTATTTCATTCTTGATTAAAGGCAATTACTGCATACCAACATAGGCATTAATACATACCAACACAACATAAAACACCCAACAATCAATATTTTTTAAGTTACCTATCAAATGAAAATGAAAAATTCAAGACCATCTATGAATCGTATGTCGGTATAGTTGGTACATTAATTGGTACCCATCAATTTGTGGGTGTGTATATTGTACTTAATATTCTTATGTACTTGAAGTTGACTCAAGTAAATTTACACCTTTTCTAAAATCCTATTGTGATTTTTTACCACTACAAAAAAATTCCATATTCCAGAACCAAAATAGTGACAGATTAGCCAACCGAAGTACCAACACTACATATGAATTTTCGCTACCATGTACCAATCAACTTAAATATATCTCGACAATCGTACTGTATTGCTGAGATAATTAAAGCATAGTTGAAGAGAAAGAAAAAGTGAGTGAAGAACATGCGTAGAAGTAGAAGAGAAGGTGGAGGAAATGATGACTCAGAAGATGAGGAGTTCCAAGTTGATAAGCTTGAGTCCACCAAATGGTCTTCGAAGAATAGGTTGAAATTATTTTATACAAAAGTTGGAATGGAATGTGCATTCCATTCCAAAAACTTAATCATAATTAATTGTCAAGCATTGGAATGGTAATATATATTTTTTATTCCATTACTAAACTCATTTTATTCCTATGTCTATTTCATTCCTGAGTAAAGGCAATTACTGCATACCAACACAGGCATTAATGCACACCAACACAACATAAAACACCCAAAGATCAATGGTTGTTTAGTTACCCGTCAAATGGAAATGACAAATCTAAGACCATCTGTGAATCGTATGTCGGTATTGTTGGTACATTAATTGGTACCCTTCAATTTGTGGGTGTGTATACTGTACTTAATATTCTTATTTGCTTGAAGTTGACTCAAGTAGATTTACACCTTTTCTAAAATTCTATTGTGATTTTCCACCACTACAAAAAAAATTCCATATTCCAACACCAAGATAGTGGCAGATTAGGCAACCAAAGTACCAAACACTGCATATGAATTTTCGATTTCATGTATCAATCAACATAAATATATCTTGACAATCATATTGTATTGATGTGATAATTAAAGCATAGTTGAAGAGAAAGCAAAAGTGAGTGAAGAACATGCACAAAAGTAGAAGAGAAGGTGGAGGAAATGATGACTCAGAAAATGAAGAGTTTCAAGTTGATGAGCTTGAGCCCACCAATTGGTCTTTGAAGAATAGGTTGAAACTATTTTACACAATTGGAATGGAATGTGCATTCCATTCCAAAGACTTAATCATAATTAATTGTCAAACATTGAAATGGTAATATATATTTTTCATTCCATTACTAAACTCATTCTATTCCTATGTCTATTTCATTCCTGAGTAAAGGCAATTACTACATACCAACACAGGCATTAATGCACACCAACACAACGTAAAACACCCAAAAATCAATGATTTTTTAGTTACCCATCAAATGGAAATGAAAAATTCAGGACCATCTGTGAATCGTATGTCGGTACTGTTGGTACATTAATTGGTACCCTTCAATTTGTGGGTGTGTATACTGTACTTAATATTTTTATTTGCTTGAAGTTGACTCAAGTAGATTTACACCTTTTCTAAAATCCTGTTGTGATTTTCCACCACTACAAAAAAATTCCATATTCTAGCACCAAGATAGTGCCAGATTAGCCAACCGAAGTACCAAACACTGCATATGAATTTCCAATGCGATGTATTAATCAACTTAAATATATCTCGACAATCATATTGTATTGCTATGATAATTAAAGCATAGTTGAAGAAAAAGAAAAAGTGAGTGAAGAACATGCGTAGAAGTATAAGAGAAGGTGGAGGAAATGATGACATAAAAGATGAGGAGTTCCAAGTTGATGAGCTTGAGTCCACCAAATGGTCTTTGAAGAATAGGTTGAAATTATTTTATACAAACGTTGGAATGGAATGTGAATTCCATTCCAAAGACTTAATTATAATTAATTGTCAAACATTGAAATGGTAATATATATTTTTCATTCTATTATTAAACTGATTCTATTCCTATGTCTATTTCATTCCTGATTAAAGGCAATTACTGCATACCAACAGAACATAAAACACCCAAAAATCAATGGTTTTTTAGTTACCCATCAGATAGAAATGACAAATTCAAGACCATCTGTGAATCGTATGTTGGTATTGTTGGTACATTAATTGGTACCCTTCACTTTGTGGGTGCGTATATTGTTCTTAATATTCTTATTTGCTTAAAGTTGACTCAAGTAGATTTACACCTTTTCTAAAATTCTATTGTGATTTTCCACCACTACAAAAAAATTCCATATTCCGGCACCAAGATAGTGGCAGATTAGCCAACCAAAGTACCAAACACTGCATATGAATTTTCGCTGTCATGTATCAGTCAACTTAAATATATCTCCACAATCATACTATATTGCTGTGATAATTAAAGCATAGTTAAAGAGAAAGAAAAATTGAGTGAAGAACATGAGCAGAAGTAGAAGAAAAGGTGGAGGAAATGATGACTCAGAAGATGAAGAGTTCCAAGTTGATGAGCTTGAGTCCACCAAATGGTCTTTGAAGAATAGATTGAAATTGCTGAGGAATATCTCAGGAGTTGAGTCCACTAGCACTAGAATTGCACTTAGTGGAGACTCCAACAGAAGTGGACATAGAGGCCATTCCCAGGGATTGTTCATTCAACCTGATGATTGGTGAGCTATCTCTCCCTCTCTCTTTCTCTCTCTCTCTCTCTCTCACACACACACACGGGCGGATGGACCAGGATATAAACCATTCAAATCTGCCATGTGTGGAAGCATTGAATAAGTGATAAAATATGGCCTAACAAGTTCCTAGCTTTTACTTACCCAAAAACAAAGTTCCTAGCTTATGTTTTGTAAATTAGTACTAAAAACAACCTATTTTTGCAAATACTCATAAAGGTAGTGGGGATTGTAACCAAATCCTGGGGATTCATATTATATGGATGTATTAGGGTTACTCGTGCAAATGCATACCAAATGTGTACACTTTCTTTTCTTGTAGTTGGAATGTTAAAAGGTAAGTGAATAGTTGTAATAATTATACTGGAGAAAACGTTAAAATGTAAATAGTTAGATTTGTTATGATTAACAAATTAAAATATAAGTTATTAGGTTTATCCTTGGTGTAAACAATTTGAGTTATTGTTATGTTTTATGTTTCAAGAACTTCTTATTTTATTATATAAATATATAAATAGATATTCCAATAAATTTATCAAAACAAACAATCTATAATATAAAACAGGGTAGACTTCAATAAACTCATCCGACAGTCTCAAATAGACTCATCCAATGGTCACCAACATCCCTCTCAAAATTATTCATATTACATCGTACTTTCAGGCACGAATTACCCCTAGTCAAGTAATAATACATGACTTATGTTAAAACTTTTAACTCTAATACAAGTTTTCTATTATACAAGTGATACAAACTCCAAATTTGGTCAAAATACAAACCCATATTTAACTAATTAAATTCAAATTCGGATCAAACTCCAAAAAATTAACATTTGAATTATCTATATAATAAAGTATAAGGATTTTTAAACCCCCAACTTATAAATTTGTTCGAAAATCTCAGATTAATTAGTAAAAATTCATAGTTAATTCGGCAGAGAAAATTGACTCTCTAAAATATAAATTCTTGCCTAAAGAGTTTTGATCTTTCTAAAGAATGTTAACCCTTAAATTATGCAATTTTGGATATCTCACATCTCCTATTGCTAGTAATGCACGACGTGTGTTGCGCGTGAACATATTTTAATAATTATTTTTTATATTTTAAATTATATTTTATAACTTAATTGAATTATAAATTATGTGTTGAATAATTAATTTTTACTTAATTATTATTAAACCTAATTATTGATTTATTTTACTACTCTTTGACTACATAATCATTCAATTTTTTAACTATCTCTCTCCTTTTTTAGACATTTCTCTTTTTTTTATAATGTAGTTACATTGTAAAAGTATATCATATGTGGCTAAGTCAAATGTTACAAATAAAAGAGTTCAAAAAAATTTAAAAGTAAAATAGATATAGAAAATAAAAATTAAATGAAAGTAAATATGTGAGTAGAACTAACATTAATAAATGAATCTAAAGAATTTAGAAGTCAAATGTTACTAATAAAGATATCCAAAAGAATTTAGAAGTCAAATAGGTATAAAAAATAAAAATTAGATAAAAGTAAATATATGGATATAATTGACTTTATAATAATAATTAGGGAAAAAATAGAAAATCAAAAGTTTTTCTAACATTTATAAGTTGTATAAGTATAAATTATAGAATTTTTATTTTTTATTTTGTTAAATAGATTGGTTAGATTGCTTATAATATTATTATATTATTGAATACTAAAAAATAAAATTTAACATATATTTGACCGTAGAATTCAATCTGGTAACTACATGTGTATAATAATTTAAAATATATAGGATTTTACTCCTTCATATAGATATAGAAAATTATTTGTAATTGTACTACTAATAAATGAGTTCAGAGGAATTTAAAACTCCTTATAAAAGAGTCAAAAATAAGTTGAAAGTTAAATAAGTGTAAATAATAATGAGTTCAAATGTATTTAGAAATCATTATAAAAAGGTCCAAAACAAGTTAAAAGTTAAATAGATGTAAAAAATAACAATTAAATGGACGTATATAAATGGGAATAACTGACTTTATTATAATAATTAGGGATAAAATAAAAATTTAAAAGTTTTTAGTAGATATTGACATTTATAAGTAGTATAAATAGATATATCTCAAACCTCTCATCTATGGTCTTATCTTCCTGTCTCTCTCTCTATGCATTCCCCTCACATACACATCTCTCTTTTTTTTCTCACTCCCTAACCTCCACTTTCTATTCCCCCACATTCCTCCTCTCCTCTTCTCTTTCTCTCTCATGCAATGTCGTAACATAAATAAAAAATTCTATCAAAATTTTGTTACATAGTAAAAGATTTTTATCAAACATAAATTAATTTTTGGACACTGCATAAAATGGGTGTTCAATCAAATGTCTAGTAAAAGATTTCATTCAGGGGTGTTCAATCTTGGTTTTAAATCTAGGACTTTCTGGGGTCAAAGTGGTGGATATGAGTTTGTTACTTGAAATGGATATTCTTGATCTTTAAATGAATTATCGGAGACGGTTGTCTATCCAAACTAAATGTAATCGAGTTCTTGAATTATAGCTCTCCCTCTAAAAGTCATCTTTTGATGGACCCCATTTAGCAAATTCTATCAGAAGTCCAAAATTATGTGACATTTTTATTTAAATTACTTCATAGGTGAGAATAAAATTTCAATGATCAATTTGGTGTTTGGTTTTGTTATATAGTGACTTCAAGCACGGGTTCATTGCTAGTATATTTATACAAATCAATTTAGGGGGATAGGGGCTTGATAAGCATTCATTTCTCAAACCCCTAGTTTCTCTTAATTTTGAATTCTTTAAGAGTAATATATTGGTCTTCTCAAATTGGATTCTTCCATGTAGGTTATGTATTAACTTTTTTGATAAATACTTCACAACTTAATTTTTCACTATCTTTATTATCTGCTCCATATTTAAATTTTTTTTAAACATCAATTTAACATCTAATAAATAATTTTCTAATAAGGTTAGGATTGGGTGAGGGTAAGAGTGACAGAGTAAAAGGAATGAAAAGATGAGAAAAATCTTGTGCGATGAGATTGCTAAAATTATTTTAGGAGAGATGGCTTGAAAATTTAGGTATTCTAGAATTTCTAGAATTTTGATTTAATTAAGTACAAAGTTAGGTATTCTCCAATCAACAATTGACACTTGAACAATAGAACCACATTTTTACTATCTTACCAATTAATTACTTCTCCTTCAAAAAAAATTTGAAAAAATATTCAATTTCAATCCCCTATGAACTTAATAATTCTTGAATTACCCATGTTATGTTATGTAAAAAGATGAAGGCTGGAATGGGGAGAAGGTACGAACCTGAGCAAGACGAGTTATAAATTATATGCATCACATGGGGAACCCTTTGGTAACAATTGTTTTTTGGGAGAGAGGGATTTATAACCCTTCCCAACCGCTTTTCTTACTTTATAGAATTATTATTTAATTAATTAAAAAGTTAGGTATTCTCCAACCTACAACCAACACTTGACCAATATTGAACATAGAAACAAGGGACGTATGTAGAGTCTAAGCTCCCCACTATTTCAAAAAAAAATTGAAAGATTCTTACGTGACAACATAGATCTATTCTCTTGGAGTCATGAAGACATGCTTGGAATTGATTCCCATATGATGGTCCACAAGCTTAGTGTAGACTCGACTTTTAAACCAATCAGACAAAAAAGGAGAACATTCACCAAAAAAATGGTTAGAGCAATTACAAAAGAGGTAGACAAGCTTTTACAAACCACATCTATCAGAGAAGTCCATTATCCATAGTGATTGCCCAACATGGTTTTGGTCAAAAAACACAATGTGAAATGAAGGCTCTGCATATATTTCACAAACCTCAACAAGGCTAGTCCAAAAGATTGTTTCCCTATAGCTAGGTTCAAGCTCTTAAGATATATGTATGCCTCCTTAGGCTATAACCAAATGTGCATGCATCTAGGTGATCAAGAGAAGACCTTTTTCGTCAATGAGCAGGGGTTGTTTCAGTACCAGATGATGCTATTTAGCTTAAAGAATGTTGGATCTACATACCAACTCTTGGCCAATTGAATCTTCAAAGATCTGATTCAAAAGACCATGGAGATCTATGTTGATGACATGTTAGTTAAGGTCCAGATTGTGGAAGAACAAGTTGGTCACCTGGATGACGTTTTTAGAACCCTAAAAAAAAACCAAATAAAACTAAACCCAATAAGTTTGCTCTTGGGGTATCCTCAAGAAAGTCTTGGGTTTTTTAGTATCCCGAAGGAGGATAAAGGTAAATATTGATAAGATCCAGACTCTTTTTAGCATGTGCCAACCTCACAACATTAAGGAAGTACAATTCCTAATGGGAAGGATAGCTGCATTCAACAGGTTTGTCTCAAGAGCTAGTGATAAATGTTTGGCTTTATTTAAGACATTGAAAAAAGCTTTTGAGTGGACACCAGAGTGTGCTTAAGCAATACTCAAGGATAAATTGTGTCTTCAACTTCATATTTCAAAAGCTAGCACCAGTTTTGCCCTAGTAAGAGAGGAACAATGAGTTCAACAACTAATCTATTACACTAGCCAGGTTCTCAAAGGAGCCAAAACTAGGTACTTCAAGTTGGAAAATGTGATCCTAACCTTGGTCACAACAGCAAGGAAACTACGCCTTTATTTCCAAACCATACCAGTGTAATCATGATAGATTCCCCCATATAGGCACGTCTTCCAAAGACTTGAGGTATCAAGGAAGCTAGCTAAGTGGTCCATTGAATGGGAGAATTTGACATAGTCTACCAGCCTAGAACATCTATCAAGGGGAAAACATTGGTAGATTTTATACGGAAAACACAATCCTAGAACTAGAAGGAGATGGTCCATCTTTTTCGGAGTAGCATAATTAAACCCTCTACATTGGTGGCTCCTCCAACGCAGATGGAGAAGGCTTAAGGCTAATCCTGTCACACCAGATCAACTCAAGATAAAATATGCTTTAAGATTTGGATTCAAAGTCTCAAATAATGAGGCCGAATGTGAAGCATTACTAGCAAGACTAAGGTTAGTAGTTGTTCATGGAGCCAAGGATTTGCAAGCCACAGTGGAATTTCAATTGGTGACAAAACAAATTCAAGGGGAATATCAAGCCAAGGATGAGAGGATGACAACCTACTTGTCCAAGATCAAAAATCATGTTGCTTAGTTTTGAAATTTTGATATAACACAAATTCCCTAGCACACCTGGCTTCTTGCTTCCACAATGAACTCCCTTGCATGATCCCTATGGAACTCCTCCAAAGATCTAGCACAGAGGAAATAGAGCTTGAGGGCAAAGTGGTTTATCAGTAAGGAGGTTGGACTTATCCCCTTGTTCAATAACTAATCCACAGAATTCTACCACCATAGAGGGTGGAAGCTCAAAAACTTCATCGCAAGGAAACTAAGTAAGTGATACCAGATGGAACCTTGTATAAAAGAGGTTTCTCACTTCAATATCTATGCTGCTTAAAATAGGAAGACACTCCATATGTGCTCCGAGAGATTCATCAGGGAGTTTGTAACAACCACTCTGGAGGATGAGTTTTGACTTACAAGGCCTTACGCCAAGGGTACTATTGGTCCACTATGCAAAAAGATGCCCTTAAATTTTCAAAGAGGCAAAAAGTCACTACCCATAGAATGTCATGTCATGTCTTCTAGAATGCCACATCATACCTAGGGAAGAGATCCTCTAACGACCAAATCTTGCTTTATATATTCTAACAAACTCAGGGACCACACCATCATTGCTTGAGTACCACATTACCTTAGTGTATAAATAGGCAAACCCTTCCTTTACCAAGAGATATGTGCAATTGTATTCTCAAAACTGTAATTGTCTTTTTTCCCAAGTAATATAAACTAGAGAAGTAAGAGATTCCATTACAATGGACTAGGCTAGCTCTGTAGCTTGATGAACCACTTAGTTCCATGCTTACTGCCATCTTGCTCACATGCGCATAACTCACCCAACACACAGATTTCATTTAGCTCTCTCAATTCATGCTTTTGATTTTATACACCTTAACATTTTTTTCACTTTTCATTTATTTTATTCAAGTAATAGCTACACAAATAAAATCAATTCAATACTCTCCCCATTTTTATTAACTAATTCAAACTTAATTTTTTACAAAATTAGTTAACTATGCCTATAAACATGAGTGTGGGCGAGGGGTTCTCGTGGAAAAACAATGCTACTTTTATGTGTATTCCCACTTGAAAGAGGAAAAAATTGATAATGCTAGATGTAGCAATTTTGGAAATGACACGATACAACAATATGACTCAAATTCGACACGAACTTAATAAGTATGAGTTGATTATTTTTTGACATGAACCTGAAAATGGCACAATCTATTAATACGAATAATAAATGAATCGAATTAGATTGAAACTAAATAACTTGAAATTGAGATGATTAACATATTTAATTAGTATTTTATGAATAAAATGTCAATTTTTATTAAGTATTGACATGGATTCTTGTAATTAGAGGTGTCAAAATATAAAACAACTTGTAAACATGATACGAAATTAGAGGGTTTGAGTATTTCTTATACCACATATTTTGTAAATGGGTGGGGCCCGACACGACATGACTAATGAAGGGAGGATTAGGGAAGTCCTATTGATTGCAACTTTCTCCAGGCTTCCTAGAAAAAACATAAAAAAACTACTCAAATGATACGATCCCTTTGTCATCCCAGAATGAAAATAGGTGATCTCGTAATTCTTGGCATGTGAATATGTGTTATTAAGTGCTCCATTTAATTTTTCCATTGAGGTCGAACCTAAACTTGTGCTCAAGAGATAGCTTCCATATACTGATAAGAGATGTATGAATTTTCGAGAAGAAAGGAGTCATGGTCGTTCCCCACCCAAATCGAGTATGGGTGAAATTGATAAAAAAAAAAATGACACAATTCATTTATATATCAGTTATACACAATTCATATACGACACGAACCTAATATGACACGATTCGTTAGACACGAATTAATAAATGAATTGAGCATAAATGGAGCATTTTTTTGGCGCAAATCCATTAAAGACTTGATACCATTGACATACCTATTTGTAAATATAAGAGCACTATTATTATTATTATTATTATTTATTATTTAGTAAAATTTTAATTTATAAAAAAACTACAACTGTGAATTTGACTGACAATTTTAATTCATGGGTTACACATCAATCCAAACAAACTATAATGATAAATAACTTGAAGGGTCAATTAAATTTTGACCACCTAAATTATGGACTCTATTTTATTTTATCACTTGAATTATTAAATTTTATACATTATCTCTTTAACTAAGTTTATTATTTCATATTGTCTCAATCTCAAACGTTTGTTTTTTTTTTTGGATGAAAATTGCTGAAGTGTCATAGTAAAGTGAAAAAAATTATATAATTCAGGGGATAAAATGAAATAATTTTTTATTAAATATATCATGGCCGTTAATAATTAGGGTAATGCGAAATTAATCACATAATTAATTATGCAGTGTAAAAAATATAATAACTAAGGGGGTAAAATAAAAAAAGTATCATAGCGAAAAGGGTCAAAATATAATTTATCCTAACTCAGATGAATATCAGACAATGTGATTAATTAAAGAGCAAATTATATTTTCTCCCTTGAAATATTATTTTTATTTTACTTTATACTCTTAACTATAAAATTCTCACATTATATCCTAATGTATTAATTTTATTTTATATAACTCTAATAGATAATAACTGTCAATTTTTTAATGATAAATGTACATGTAAGTGGTCTATACTATCAACAAGTAACTACCTATTGCACATGTGACGGTCAAAAATAAAAAATACTCTTCCTTGACTTTGTCTTTCTTAAACTTCAAATTTTCTTCGTCTAATTGACCTTCTTTTTCTTTGTAGCAATTATTTGGTTACAAAATAGGTAAAATAAAGTGGTATTAAGCACTTGGTGGGAAATGTTTTAGGGTTTCTCTCTCTCTCTTGGTAAATTTTCAAGTTTTTCGTTTTCTATTAAAGTGATATAAAATAAAATTAATACTTTAGGATGTAATGTGAGAAATTTTATAATTATAGATGTAAATTGAAATAAAAATAATAGTTTGGGGGAATAAAGTGTAATTTATTCAATTAAATGTTGGCCGATGAAGTGTAATTTACTCTTAATCAGCGCGAATCCGACCTAAGAGATTGAAACATTTATCAATTGCCATGTCTGAGGGTCTCCTCTCTATTTTCCCTCTCTCTCACCCCCTGTGGGTTCTTGATTCAGATTTGCATTGAAAACAACAAATCAAATGCAGGTGGTACTTGGTATGGACACAGTTCATTCTGATATGGGCAGTGTACTCATCATTCTTCACACCGCTGGAGTTCGGATTCTTCAGAGGAGTGCCAGAGAACATATTCCTCCTCGACATCGCCGGACAATTCGCTTTCCTCATCGACATCGTTGTTCATTTCTTCGTTGCCTACCGCGACGCCCATTCTTACTGCATGGTCTACAATCACAACCTAATCGCCATTCGGTCAGTTTGTCGAGAGCCTTCTTTGTGCCAAACATTTTTAAAGTACCCAGTACGCATGTTTCTATAAAATCATTTAAAGTATCTTTAATGCTTATTTGTGCTTGTGATGAACTGTTGGTGTCTGCAGGTATTTGAAATCTCGTTTTCTAGTGGATTTTCTGGGTTGTTTGCCTTGGGATGCTATCTACAAGGTACTCATCGAATCATTCCGTCTTTGTTCATGCCTTCACTACACTGAAGCTAGAGCTCGTGAGTTAGAATGGATCTAAGAAGTTTTAATTAAAATTATGGGGTCTCATAGGGTGTTACTCGGATCATAGCAACGCACTATCTGGAACCGATAAATTTGACAAATTTAACAATAAATGGTTAAACTTAACCGAAATTGATGAAATTTGAAATTGGGAGGATCTGTTTCTGGTTCGAGTCTGCCCTTTCATTATTCCCAGTGTTATAATTTGCCGGTGCACGTCAGGCTAGGAGTCTACTCTTTTTCTTTTGGGGCAAGAGACTACGGTATAACAAAGCTGCTCTAAGCGCCCTGAAAAGGTCTGTGATGCAGTCTATAATTTAAATTTGAGCATCTCCAACCCTTGGTTAAATCCTAACTCAAATTTAAATTTGAGTGAAGAGGCTTACAAGCTCTAGTACTTTAGTCAAACTTATATCAAACTAAGGAAGACTCAAATTTTACTCAAATAAAATGAAAATTAAATCATTACTTAAATTTCTAATGGTTAGATCATATTTTACTTTATTTAAAATTTAGGTTTGTTCTCGTTTAAATTTGAGTTTTTTTATATCAGACAAACTTTTTACTCAAATTTGAGTTCATATTGGAGATGGCTAATGAGAAACAAATTCAAAGATGTTAAAACCTGTGAAATGTGGTTGCCATCTCTAGAGCCCCATATGGGACATTACATAATTGTCTTTGAGTTTAGGTGGGTCTTATTTTTGAGTAATTTGCTAGTAATTTTTGTTTTTTGTATCTTTTATTTTGTAATTTTTGGATTTATTGTAATGGGTCAAAGTATGACTCGTGGATGTCTTTTAGTCAAACTAGTTGGTACACGTGCGTTGCAAGTAAATTATCATGAGTTATATTTTTTTTTTAATTTTGTCATATGGGTTTGTAGATTTTTGTTTGTCTTGTGCACAGTAACTAATTGGAGAAACAAAATACAACATGAATCACGACAAGTAAATATTAAAAGTATTATAAAAGAGAGGTTTTACTCAGTTCCATGCTGAAGCAGGAGAACTACCATGTTCAAAAGGATTATGTCCAATGGTGCAATCTGTCTACACAGTATTATGACATATATAAAAACAAAAACAACATACAAAATTACGTCATCTCTAAAGTGGTGTTGGGCTAATGCGACCAAATGATTCAGACTTACCTTATCATTTCAATATGAAGGAGATTAAATTTCAATCTGCCATAATAATACCTATTTACTGAAATATCACTAAAAAATTGAAAGGTAGAGGGCAGAGAAGAGCAGACAATAAGATGGTCAGCTACAAAAGTTAAATTAATTTTACATTCTTTAGGGTAAACTACTACTTATTTGAACCATGATACTTTGATATCTAACCAATAACAAACTAACTTTTATAGATGAAATCTGCCCACCTGGGCCATGATAGCCAGGCCTCCACTGTTGTAAAAAAGAGGAGGTACTTGGGAAGAAAAATCTTCACCATATTTCAACCTGTTTAACAGTGCATTGTAGAAAATAAGTCAAACATTATTCTTTAATAGTTGACGAAACACAACCGCACAAGCATCAAGTGTAGAAACGTCCTGAACTTCCTGTCTGCACCAAGTTTTCCCTTGAAATGGCCGTTTCACATACATGACCTTGAGCAAATCGATTGAATCGGAATTTTCAATCATGTGACAAGACCAAGTTATTAACATACTACCAAACTTCTCAAAAAAAAAAAAAAATACTATGTCCTCACAAATGTAGTGATGATAAACTTCACTATGGCTGCCTATATTTTCAATCCTATAATAATCTTTCAAATGAAGCAAATGGGGTTTG
Source organism: Ilex paraguariensis (assembly GCA_963454935.2). Lineage (NCBI taxonomy): Eukaryota > Viridiplantae > Streptophyta > Magnoliopsida > Aquifoliales > Aquifoliaceae > Ilex > Ilex paraguariensis. The sequence goes on along the minus strand of CAUOFW020003198.1, from coordinate 19,866 downwards.
TTTCTATCTTAACAAAAATTTAGTTACCAGAGGGTATGTCATCGATTGAGTTCCGAGCGAGTAATTGAAATGTTGCTTGACCTTTTTTTATCGGTGCATTTCTTTCTCTTCCCTCCTTTAAGTGGGTGATGAGTCTCATGATTCAATCAAGTAATGTGCTGGCATTGTTCAGAGTAATGAATAGAGGACATCTTTTTGAGCCCACGATGGTTAGATGCATAGTTATCAAATCGTGTATCGGAAGGCGTATCGTAAGATACAAATATTGTATCGTATCGTGTATCGTATCGTGTATCGTAAGATACGATGCAATTTTAAATAAATAATAAAAAAATATATATACCTTTGAAAAAAAGTCATACACTCATAAAAAATATAGCATTTCATTAATACTCCACCAACTATTCAAGTTATCAACATAATCCACTACTATTATAATGCAAAGTTCACAACCATAGTTCACTAATTCAAACTTTAAACACCAAAGAGACTTCTAATCCAAATTTCTAACATCCATTTTGAACTCAATCTTCAATTTCAATTGAAAATGCATCATCATCATCATCATTGTGATCGGATGCCAACAAGTCTTCACTTCCTTTATCATCTTCAACTTCTTGTATTTGTTCATCCTCATCCTCATCCTCATCCTCATCCTCATCTTCAAGTTGAACTATTTGCTTTCCTTTTTTCTTGCTTAAAGTAAGATTTCTAGGCCCTACAAAGCAACCAATACAAAATATAAAAAAAATAAAATTCAAAGTAATGGAGAAGAAGAAAAAACAACCACTACATTTTAATTACCTCTCTTTCTCTTTTTGCTAGTCCCTTCTTGAACCTCAAAACATTCACCAACATTCATCCAAGTAGTGTCCTCAGGAAGGAGTGCATCTTCTTTTTCAGTGATCCACTCATCATCAGATTCCATATCTGAGAGAGAAATAGGATCATAGGAATCACCCTCTAGTATTCTCTTTTGGTGTCTTGCCTCCAATCGAAGATTGTACTTCACAAACACAAGTGCACTTAATCTTTGTTGCTCTAATCGATTTCTCCTCTTAGAGTGCACCTGGTCAAATGTACTCCAATTCCTCTCACATCCAGTGGCACTACAAGTCAAGCTAAGGACGCGGATAGCAAGTTGTTGCAACTCTGGACAACATCCTCCAAATGATTCCCACCACAAGGCTATAAAAAATTACAATAGAATACTCTATTAACTAACTTAAGCAGTTGCATTCAAATAACCAACTTAAGTTAAGTTACCACTAACCAGGTTGTTTCTTCTTCCTCATTTGGATTGCCATGTCCATTCCAAACATCAAATCAGCATTATGAAAGATATCTAATTGTTTATCAACTTTTTCTCTCATAATAGGACTTGGGCACATTCTCTGAATAGTCTGATATAGTCCCATCTTTATCTCATAGTCCGCACTACCGGTGTAATGAAACCTGAAATAATTATTTTGATTTACAATGATCATTGATTAGCATACAATATATAGATATAAAATGATATAAAAATTGAGAAAATTAAGTCTTACGCGGGATTGAGATAATAGGCAGCTGCATGAAGAGGTCTGTGTAATTGCATGTTCTATCTAGTGTCAACAATAGTCCATATGGGCTCATAGTGCTTCTTCACATTACGAAAATTCTTTTGGATTTGTTCCTTTGCCTTGTCCATTGCCTCATAAATATACCCCATGGCAGGCTTTAGATCCCCATCTACAAGCCTCAACACCTTCACCAATGGCAACACACACTTCAAGCAATACTTGATTGATCCCCAAAAATTTTGGTCAGCTAGTATAATATCCATCACTTTTACACCATCTCCCTTCTTACAATATTGACTTCTCTGCCATTCCTCAGAAGCAAACATTGCTCTAAGCCCAATTTTATTTTCAAATAAACTCCTTAAAGTTAAATATGAGGTGGCAAATCTGGTCACACAAGCTCTCACCAAATCCCTTTTCTTTGTATACTTTCTCATAAGATTTAACACCCAAGAATGTCTATAAATGTAAACTGTGATTTTCCTTGCCTTTGACATTATATCCTTGTGCAGAGGAAGGTCCCCAATATCCGTCAAAATGAGATCTAGACAATGTGCACCGCAAGGAGACCAAAACAACTTTTTCCTCTTTTCCATTAACAACTCCCCAGCTTTTACATAAGCCGATGCACTATCAGTTACAACCTGAACAACATTATCCTCACCAATCTCTTCTACCATTGAATCTAAAAGCTCAAAAAGATTATCCGCATTCTTACAAATACCTGAAGTATCAATACTTTTAAGAAACACACTTCCTCTAGGACTATTCACTAAAAAATTAGTGATAGAGCGATGTTTCCCATCAGTCCATCCATCAGACATAAGAGTACAACCCGTCCTTCTCCACTCTGCTTTATAATTTTCCATCAACCCACCATTAATCAAATTTGTTTCTTTTTTCAAAAAAGAACATCTCACCTCATGATACGATGGAGGTTTCAATCCCTTACCAAACGATGCAACAGATTCTAACATTCTTACAAAATATGGATCCTTTACCAAATTAAAAGGAAGGGCATTAGCATAAAAACATCTACAAATATCCAAGCATACATCTTCCCTACCCTTTTTCTTCAACATAGTATTCAAAGTAATTGTGGTGGTTGGCTGTATTTTATCAGCAGTAGTACTACCCACACTGCCACTACTTTTCGAATCCACAAGACTCATATCTTTGCTAATTGCCCTATCATCCAATAATTGCTTAAAAAATTCAGTTACTTCCTCAGGGCAATGCTTACACGCTGCTACATCTTTGCGATTACTTGCCAAATGATTTTTCATTCTTGAAATGCCTCCCCAATAGACATTTGCACAATGAATGCATTTCAATTTCAACCTTGATCCTTCTACTTTGTCACAATGTTCCCATGTGGGATCATTAGCAAGTTTTTTAGTCATTTCTATATGAAAATTGGATGCAGGTGATGCCACTGTTGCACAAAATTAAAATTAATCAAGATTCAGAAATTTTTATACAAAAAAATTTATATACATTTGGCTTTGTAAATAAATTAATATCATTACATACTGCACAGGACCAACGATCAATGGAGACTGGGAAGAAGAAGAAAAATGAGTACCTGGAGAAGGAAGAAGGCAGCGATCAACACCCACAGTCGGAGACAAGCAATCACCCACAGCGAGCAATCACCCACAGCAATCACCCACAGCGAGCAATCACCCACAGCAATCACCCACAAGCAATCACCCACAGACCGGCAATCACCCACAGACCGGCAATCACCCACCGACAGTTGGAGACCACCCACAATCGATCACCACCCAGACTCGAAGACCACCCACAGTCGAAGACCACCCACCCAGTCGGAGACCAGTCGAACACAGTCGAAGACCACCCACAGTCGAAGACAACCCACCCAGTCGGAGACCAGTCGAAGACCACCCACAGTCGAAGACCACCCACCCAGTCGGAGACCAGTCGAACACAGTCGAAGACCAGTCGGAGACCAGTCGAAGACCACCCACAGCGATCACCACCTACAAGTCGAAGACTTCCCACAGTCGATCATCACCCACCCACACACGTCGGTCGACGGCTGAAGAGAAACGACAGTCATCGGTCGATGGCTGAGAGAAACCAGACGTCGATGGCTGAAATGTGTGATATATGTGAGAAATGTGTGAATTTTTTTTTTGTAACCCTAACCACTGAAACGACGTCGTTTCAGTGGTTATAGGGAATTGAAAAAAAAATTCAACACACTTCAAACGACGTCGTTTTAAAAAAAAAAAAAAAAAAAAAAAAAAAAAAAAATTTTGCACGTATCGTGCGTTTCGTACCGATATGTATCGTATCGTAAAAACGTATCGTGTATCGGACGATACAACGCAAAAACGATACATAACACCGATACGTATCGTTTTAGGGCTGTATCGTAACGTATCGTACGATACGTATCGTGTATCGTACGATACTAACAACTTTGGTTAGATGTCATACCCTTTCACTCTTATACCTATTTGGGTGCCTAGGATTTGCTATCTTCTTCTTTTTCTTACCTGTAGTCTAATTTTCCTAGCCCATGCATTATTACATGGTCCAGTGTGGGCCATTTCACAAAATAGTAATCCACATCAAAATAAGAATATTAGTGCTAAAAGCAACCAATCCATAATCCAAACAAAGGCATAAAAAGATGCAGTTCTTGGCTATCTAATGGGACAAACAAAGTGGGAATCTCGCATTGAACACAACACAAGCAATGAAATAGATAACTAAAATCAATAGGGTTGTTTAGGATCATATCCAATTCCTAATCAATTTCATACAATTTTCCAACATATCTCAGAAATAGTTGATAGACCTCAGACGATCTAAACTATATTTTGATTATTTATTAGTTTGTTAAAAATTGTAAGAAATTAATTACCAAACCTTTAAACTTCCACAGCTTCACAAGCTTTTTCAACCTGCAATGAAGCCTGTATGCAGAACCTCGTTAGGTTATATCATAGACGTCTGGAAAATACATCATGATGAAATTGAAAAATCCATCATCTATATTAGGGAGATTTTGAGGGGTCAATAGCTACCCCAAGTACCCAAAACCACATCACTCAAAGCACATTATCATTGAACTCAATGCCACAAGACATCTGTAGCTCAATGAACCAATTAGTATCGATACCCTTTTCATTAGGCATCTTCAAATCAATGCCACTTTAGCTTAAAAACTTGATGGAGCCATTGGCACCAACCACCACTTCTAGATTAAGTTTAGAAAAATTAAATTATCAAACGCATTACCCATCAATCCAGACATGGATGTGTCCCATTTTGGTCATGAAATTTAATGTCCAAATGGATCAGCTTCAAAGGTCGACATTGGTCTTCAGAATATATAAATAATAGTCATTGGAGCTTTAGACTTCTATGAAATGAAGAATGTAGCCAGAAAAATCGATGTCCATAGCTATAAATGGATACACATCTAGAATACTCAGATTAATGCAAACCCATCATCAAGTATAACAATTCAGACAAAATTGACATTTTTTCATGAAATTAAAAAAAGCAACCGACCAAAAAAAAAATAGCGACCAAAAAGAGAATCAAAAATGCAAAAACGAACAAAACTCAATTCAATCATACCAATACTCTTTAACCTTCTCATTCTACTATTTTCCACAAAAATTAGTGAGAATATTCCATCAAGGCCAATCTAAAAATCAAATTGTAGAATGTGATGTGTAGTTTTTGTTACCTTGGTTCACAAGTTGTTGATTTGTTAAGGTCAAAGAATGTTCCATGATCAGCAATATCAGTGCCTGCCTCGATAAACCATGGTTCAAAGTATTGACTGATATTGATATGAATCGGCTGAGTCGTATTTGACTCGACACTTTCTGAGACAATGCCGTTACACAATAAGTATAAATTTCGAGTTTCGCACGACTTGGCCAAATTATATTTGAGTCAATCTTGAGTTGCTGAGTTATTATCACCGAATTGACCGATATGATTTTGAGACACCGCGGTATGATTTGAATCTCTCGTCATGTTCAATATTTTTATTTAGGTCGTATCATCTGATATTGCATCGGGACGCTGTCACCGCTGTGTCTCAGAATTCTCCGAGTCGATGACTGATACGATTAAGAATCGGCTGAGTTATATTCAACTCGACACTTTTCGAGACGATACCATTACACGATAAGTATAAATTCTGAGTCTCGCACGACTCGGCCGAGTTATATCCGAATCAATCTCAAGTTGCAGAGTTATCATCACCGAATTGGCCGATACAATTCCGAGACGCCACGGTATAATTTGAATCGCTCATCATGTTCAACATTTTTTTTTAAGTCGTATCATCCGATAATGCATCGAGACGTCGTGATCAATGTGTCTTTGAGTTCTCCGAGTCGATGACTAATATCGCGACCTTGAATCATGCGGCAAACTTTCTGATGATTCAAAATTGATCTCCTAGCACAGAGTCGATTAATGTATACATATCTCCATGCAGAAATAGCAAAATGACCAACAATTGACATACATGAGGCACAAGAGTGGAGAGAGGACCACATTTGGATTTTGCCCATTGAACTAATGTTTTCATTTAGTGCTAGAATGCTAAAGGTTTGCACAATTAACAAAACATATTTAGAGCTACAATACCCTCGATCATTTGGAATTATAAGAGGGATAGAGGCAGATAGATGGTGATAATAGGGAGGAAGTGAAGGTAATGAATAGAGTTAGTGATGTAGATCGTATTAACTCATTAGCACTAATATTAAATTGATGTAGATCGTATTAGCTCTGATACCAAATTGATGTAGAATAAGAAGAAAAGAATTAGGGATGAGAAGAAAAGAAAAAAAGATGAGAAAAGAGAAAGAATTTGAGAATGAAGTAATATCAGTATTCAATAATAATCAAAGTCTAATCTAAATAAAACCCTTACATTCATCTCTTTGTATAGGGAAACTAAAATCCTAAAACGCATAAATAATGACAAATAAATCCTCAAAAGTTAAAAGAAAATATTTAAAAGATAAATACTAAAAGTATCCAAATAACTCTCATAATTAATCTAAAATATCTATCAAATTCCTCTACGATCCCCATCATTCTCCCCCGGTTGAGAAAAACTCTCCGGAGAGTCTTCAAAGCAGAAGTACCCTAAGAGAGGTAGATGAAGATGACATAATGTCTCATCTTGAATGAAAGAACCATTAACTTCTTTCCATCAATCAAGATAAATATAAGAATCTCCATCTGTATGAACACATGTTAATAAAATAGGAAACACTAGAGTTCCTCGATTAAGTAGCATGCCCTCCAAATAAAAATTCGGACTAATATCAACATTCAATAGGAAATTAAGCAAATAAGCATCAAGTCCAAACTTGAGAATAGTAAAACAATTCTCATTAGATTTCAATAAAAAGTATTTATTGGGATAAGACATCGATGACAAAGGAGTAACAATAACGCCTTAGCGGTGAAAATAATTAAGTAACAACTCAAGTAAAATCTTGATAGTAGGAATAAAGTCAACTATTTCAGAAGAGAAAGACTTTGGAACAAAGTTAGATTGACTTGAAATAGGGGACACAAAACAATCACCAAAAGATTATGAAATAGGTAACTCAATATGTTTGATATCTTTAATAAGTGTGGACTCGATAGACTTTTCAGCAAGTTCCATTACAAGTGGTGACTCAACATTTCACTCCGATAAAGGCTCAAATTCACTTTCTTCAGGTATCGACTTTTGTTGGTATAAAGGAGGAGAGCTCTGATCTGATGAAACCGAAAAAGGGGATTGGTAGTCGACATGAGTAACATCTTTTTTGTATGTGAGAGTGTGTCATCCAAATCCATGGTCACCCTGAAATTAGGAAAACATGCAGAAATAACATGGACATCATTCAAGTAATCATGATACTCATATGTGGTGAAATTAAATTGAAAGGTGTCCTGCCACTCTGTTTAGCAGATTGTGATTGAGAACTTATCAAGTTATAGTTAGATTTCTTATGAAATCTCTTAACCTTTAGAGCATATTGATAGGCTGCAACTAACGTATTAAAAGTGTATAACTTGACCTCTTTACTAATTTTTTGTCTTAACCCAAAAATAAACTGATCAATTGTCCAAGGTTCTTCAACAATGTCACACAAGTACATGAGATAATCGAATTGGGCAAAGTAATCAGAGACATTAGAAAAATGTTGTCTAAGATTGAGCCATTGGTCATAAACTTGATCTGTGTAGGAAGTAGGCAAATACTTCTTTTCAAAATTCAAATACGGTTTGGCATTGTCTTTGTAAGAGCTATCATGAATTACAATATAAGGAATCACACAATAACCAGACTAAAAAATTATAAATATTAGTTTGGGTTGCAAGGAGTTCAAATTTGGGCGAGTTTGCAACTAGAGATTATTCATGGCTTCATGGGAAAACATTAATATGTTTAAGATATTCATAGTAACTTTATTTACAATAACAAAAACTAAAATAAAACCATAAAATAAATATATGTGCAACAAATATCGAATATAGGTGGCTATGTGAGATCACATATAAGAAGAATTTTATCTTTTTTATCCCAAATGGTAATAATAAATCCGATAGGTTATATAAATCTGATCTGACTTGATCCAATTGATGAGGGTCAAAAATATATTTTTTCTGTTTTTAAAATATTTGGTTTGAAAACAAATGAATACACTTTTCTAATAAGGTTAGAATCCCAATTAATATGTCATTGAAACTTCCTATTTAGTAAAATGCTAAATCTAGTAGGTCTTGATATTTGATTTTTGGTTTCTTTGATAAGTGAGCGGTAGATCATGATCTATCGCCTCACATAAAAAGTATCCACCTAAGATTATGGGGTGAAACTTCTATGATCGCGCTAGATGCACACGTGTGTTGCATGTGAATTATTTTGTATTATGATTTTTGTTTTCCTTGATCAATGCTTCATAGGAAAAATTGAAAAGTGAATAGTGAAAATATAATAATTATGTTAAATTAAGCCCTTAATTAATCTAAACGCAGTAAAATACCCTCCAAACCCACTTCATATCAGATCCCTCCAATATTGCACCAGTAAATAACCACAAACACCCTACTTTTCAATTTTACCCCAAACTCCACAATCTAAACGTGTTCACTAAATAGAACTTCACATTATCTTATTCATAACTCACTTTTTTAAGGATTTGTAGAACTCGTAGACATGATAATTCCATCATTTGTTTGTCCTTTTACATTATAACAAACTTTTCTAGTTTATGTTTTTTTATTAATATGTGCTTAATATCATTTATGGTCCTATATATTTTTTTAAGCAAACTTCACTTTACTCCCTGGTGGTATATCCCGAATGCACATAACCTCTATGATATTTAAAAATGTCGACATAATCTTCATGTGGTTTATGAACTAAAATGCACCATCAATATTTCCGTCAAAGTTAATTGGAGGTATGATATGTGTAAAATTATTTTTAGAGACAAAAATCCCCGTAAGATTTTTCAATTTGCATAACATATCATCAGCTTTTATCTTCTGTTGTTCTAAACTCTGAACTAAAACTGTGTGTAACCCAAGCAATTTTGACCATCATTGGGCGGATTATAATGAAAAACTTCTATATGCCTCATTTGCTATGGACTTAGTTTTGATTTACGTTAGTCTGCCAAGAAAAGATGACCTGAGTTTTGGTTTTAATTAACCAAAGGACATGAAGTGAGTTCACCATTTCCACCATTTTTTGTTTCTTTCATGATAAGCCTCACTAGGTATGGATATAAGTTTCATTCAATTTGATTCAGATTTGATTTGATTTTGGCACAAGTTGAATGAGCCTTTGTAATCAATTTGGGGATTGGGTTTGGCAGTGACCTTATGTTTGATTAGCAATGGAATTTTGAGTTTGATTCAAATTGTTCATGAGAAGTGTTGGTGGTGTTTGGGTACTGGTTGATTTTTTTTTATATATGAAACGGTCATCTTCATTATATTAAGAAATCTATAAATCATATTGAAGTGGAACACTCAAAAAGTCAGGACTCACTCCTCTCCATACTGCACAATCTGTTATATTTTCAGCAAATTTTGTCAATCTATGGGCTACTCTGTTACCTGCGCTATGGATCCAAGAGCTATCAAAGTTACAAAAATTCCCAATTAAGGCAGAGATCTTTTGCTGAAAGTGACCAACATCTGAGAGATCACCTTGCCTCCTCTGTATAAGATCAATTGTAGATTTTGAATCACCCTCCAAGACAATATTTTGATATCCCATACCCAAAGCAGTTTTGACTGCAACAAAAGCCGCCTAGACTTCTATGTATTCAGCATTGGTAATGCCCCTTATAAATTTGCTTAGACCTGCCAAGGTAGATGTTGTTTGACTTTGATTTGGATCTAAGTAGATTTTAATTTTTGGTTTTTGATTTTTTAATGTGGCAGTATTGTTTATTTGAATCTTGTTGGTGATTTTCATGGCTTGATTGTATTGGTGCTTTATGGGGCGGTTGGAGATGGTGGCTTTAGTGTGGCAGCCATGGTAGTGTGGGAGGTTTGCATTTGGGGTATACCACAAGCGTTAAAGTGAAGTTTGCCCTATTTTCTTTGTGCAAATTAATTTGGCCTCCTCTTGTTTAATTTATTTCCATGGTCTTGGAGTTATTTATGATAGACTTGTGTTGGTTTTAGTTATGTGTTCATCGTCTAACATTGGAATAGTCGAATTATTCTTAAAAGCATTTGATGATATGTTTCATACTTTTTTTTTTATGGAGCATTTGACTATAAGTATAGGTTGGTAATTTTCAAATTTCAACGTTTCCATTGACCTGGATATGGTGAAGTTTATCAGGAATGATATCTAATTTTGTCCTTGATCAATCATTCATAATCATGTCAATAGGATTGTGCTCATTTGAAATCATTCCCTTGGTCGTTTGCGGTGACTTGAGGTTTTTGCGAAAGGTAATCGTATATTTCCACCTTGAACAAGGGATTAAAATTAAAGTAGCCCATTGAAGGATTAGCATAGGTAGTAGTTTATGGCCATAGAATAGTTGTCATTGAAACAGTATTGATAACAGTCTTTTTACCTCTTGATCCTTGGAGGCTTGTGTGCAAATTTGCACACATTCCACACAACCTTTTTTAAGTACAATTTGAATTTTAGTAAAAAGGTTTATTTGACTAATTTGGGCAATAACATTGGTCCCCTTTGGTCAAATTGTTTGAGTCTGCCTTCTAAATAAAAATTTTGTATTCATATTAAATATGGTCCAATAGGAGTGCAAGCCATTGTAAAGGCAGAATTGTGTTGCCAGCCACTATATACCGTGGTTCTTGCGTTCCAAGTGGCACTTGGTACGAAGATGTACCTAAATTTCCTTAATCAAGTAAATACATCAACAATTTCTTCTTTCCAAAGGGCTAAAGATCAAAGTCGTTTGCATTCTCTTAAGGAGCTAGAGAAGGTTCATCAGAAACTGCACAAAGTAATAAGAAATCTGATAATTCAAAGTGAAAGGGATAAAGTAGATGAGCTTATACAATCTCAGGCCACTTCGCTAAATAATTGTCCAGAGGTTAAGGTAAAAAGTGAATATCCTATTGTTTTTTTGGCTGTAGTGCCGAATGAAATGGAGGAAGTAGCTACTAGTCTTGAATCCAATTTGCTTTTAGAGATGATTAAGTTACTATTTGAATGCTCTAAAATAGTGCTAAAAGAGTACTATTTGATTGCTCTAAAATATATGCATATAAGGATATAAGTAGATGTAAATATATTCTTAATTATAGCCCATATTAAACTGAACAAAACATTTAAAATGAAACTGTTGCCCAATGATATGTCAAATTGTTATTTTAATTATATTTTTGATTCTATACATTTAATTATTTGTTCTATTATCGGGACGAGATGTTACTATACACCTTATGTATTTTTACTATAATCATATCTGTTCTTTCTAAACAATTCTGATAGTGTTCTTTGATCTTTCAGCCATGGATGGCAGCTTATTAGTCATTTTCATCTAGCACCAAGAATGTGCAACTTTTTTTTTTGCATCTGTTGTTTAGCTCGTTCATTATGACTGAGATATCTGCTCTGATCAGGCAAGTGGCAGAAAAGAACCAGTGAGGTACCTGCTATGGATTAGACTCAGTCGGGCACTCAGAGTGACAGAATTTTTTGAGAAGTTGGAAAAAAACATTCGCATCAACTACATGTTGACCAGGATTGTAAAACTTTTTGTTGTCGAACTCTATTGCACACACACAGCAGCCTGCATCTTTTACTACCTCGCTACCACTCTGCCTCCATCAAAGGAAGGCTATACATGGATAGGAAGTTTAAAGATGGGTGACTACAGTTACTCACATTTTAGAGAAATTGATCTCTGGACACGTTACATAACATCTCTGTATTTTGCCATTGTTACCATGGCAACTGTTGGTAAGCTTCTTATTTGCTTATGCATTAATTTCCTTTATACTGCATCACTTTGATGAGATGATTAGTTTGTATTCAGATGAATAGTATTTCTGAAGTTTTTCGTTTTATGTCTGGGAGCTTGCTTGGTTTTTCATCTTCTATTGATTTTGTGAGTTGAATATTTGCTGTTATTTGAATTATATACCCACAGGTTTCAGTTCTAGGTTCTCGATTTTACTGTACATAGATATTGGAAGTTTTTGATTCTAGCTTCCTTGATAATCCTGTTAGTTTTAACCTCTGATATCTTGGCCTCCCTATGGTGGTGGTATCGAAAGAATTTAAGGACGTGGCGACATGCCATTCTTTTCCCTTAGTAGGGATTTTGTGGCATGTAGTTAGATGATTACCATTAATGGTTTCACTTTGTACTGCCTTTTAATTTCCTTGTTGTTTTTCTGTTTGCGGATTTCTTGTTCACTAGGAAACATGAATGCGGATACAGTTACAGTGATACAACATAGTCTAAATAAAATAGGATATGAATACGACTTGATATGTGAATAAATACATATATTTTTTATTTTTTTTATTGTATTTAACGCCTCTGTATGGTCTAATTCTGCTGGGAAGTTCAGATGTTTGCCTTTGGCCGTTCTTCAAAGGGATTGGAAGGCAACTTTGGTTTAATGTTTCTGTTTTTTTCTGGTCTTTTTGTTTTTTACTTTATGAGGATATCTTGTACTCCATATTGCAAATTTTTCATCTCTTCTCAATCATAATAAAATTCTTATTTTATCAAAAAAATGTACAATATCATGCAATAAATTAAATAATGATGATTAATAGATATATAGTTAAAAGTAAATAATATCCATGTAAATAAACCTATTGTATATTGCAATATAATATATAGTATAAGATATATTAAACAAATCTATTGATATGGATAAGGAAAAAGCCCTACGTCGAGATAGTTTCATTATGACTTTCTATCAGGATAGTTAGGAAACTATTAAGGGTGATTTGATGCGTGTATTCAATGATTTTTTTGCTAATGGGGTTGTGGAGAGAAGTGTTAATTCTACTTTTATCACGTTGGTTCCCAAAAAAGATCGTTCAATTGAAGTTAAGGATTTAAAACCTGTTAGTTTGGTGACTAATTTGTATAAAATTATCGCTAAAGTGTTCTCTAGAAGACTTTGTGATGTTTTGGGAGATTCAATAACCATGGCTTAGAGTGTTTTCGTTCAAGAAAGATAGATACTAGATGTAGCTTTAGTGGCAATTGAGGTGGTGGACGATGTTATGAGAAAAAGGAAGAAAGGAGTTAGTTATATTTAGGCTGGATTTTGAAAAGGCATATGATTGGGTAAATTGAAATTTTGTGGATGTATTAAAAAACAAGGGTTTTGGGGAAAGGTGGATAAGGGCCAGTTTTTCTTCTTTGACTTTTTCAGTATTGGTGAATGGGGAGGCTAGGGATTGGTTCAATGCATCTATGGGTGTGTTTGGATGCTCGGAAAGGATTGGATAGAATATCAAATTTATATCCATTCCTATCCAACCATTCACTTGCATTGGTTTGGATACAATGATATATAATGTCCTATTCGATGTTTGGTAAGTAATTTTTCATTTTTGTGGGACCCACGGATATAAGTAATGTTAAAAACATTGTTTAGGTTATTTTGATTATTTTATCCCTTAAGTATTATTGAACAATCCCAGCCACAAGTGACCTCCATGACCTTCATCCAGACTTTTTTACTCCTCTGGAATCCATTGACTGTTTTTACCTATCTTGCTCTACCAGTTCATCTAGTGATGAATTGGCTCTTCATCAATCTGATTCAGTCTTGAGTTTGTCGATGACCTTCAAAAGCACTCAAGACCATGGCCCTGAATAACGGTAACTACTGATATAACGGTAACGGTGTAACGGACGTGTGGTGAAGAGGACGTTACGTAACAGGAATGAAAATCAAAGACGTGAATTTTTTTTTTCCAGTTCACACTTCCTTCAAAATTAAATGTATACACATTTTAACTTTCACATCAGACAATAAATATTTTTAGTGGTATACAATTAAGTTCCAATAGAAAATTAAATAAAAATTAATTTGTAGATAATGCTTATATTGTAAAATGACAAAATGAGGAAACAACTTTTAGACTTATTCAAAAAAAAAAAAAGGGAAACAATTTTTTGGAGGACAACTTGTCCTCTCCTCTTAACACAAGGCAAATTGCTCTACCCACTACAAAAGACATCTTTCTCTCTGCCAAATTTTCGTTTTCTGTTGGGCCTTTCTAGTCTATGGCGAATTCGTATTCTCTGTAATGTTTTTGTGTCTTTCAGCTGAGTTTATGATTCTTGGGTGGTTTTGCCATATCTATCTCCTTCAAATCATTACTTTTCCATTAGATGATTTGTGGTAGCAAGGATCGAAATTTCGTTTCGGTATATTGTTTCAGTCACCTAGGAAAAGAAAACGTTTTGACGTACTTCGCAAATATTTCGATCCGTTTCGGAAACATAATAAAAAAAATAAAAAATTTAAGAATTATTTTTCTAAAACATTGATAGAAATATATCAAAATATCCTGAAATATCTTGAAACATTTTAAAATAGTTGTGCAAATGCATTAAAATATTATAATATATCTCAAAAAATTATGGAATATCTCGAAATATTAGAATTTCGATTCTATTACTATTTCGTTTTGGTCTCCTTGAAAACGGAAACGTTTCGACCGTTTCGAAACGATATTTTGATTCTTGTGTGGGAGAGACATTCTTGGGTGGTTTTGCCAGATCTATCTCCTACAAATCATTACTTTTTCATTGGATGATTGCTGGGCAGATGAATCTCTACCATAAATGGGTGTGGCAGTCATGTTTTCTCTTGTAGTAGGGTTTTATATATAGTGCCTATTGTAACTAGTTATTGTGATTATGGAATATTAGATTTCTTCTCTCTTCCTTTTCTACATATGAATTCCTTCTTTTAATCTAAGTTTTCATGATTGATGTTCGATAATGACTCAAACTATATTTTCAAAAAATAAAGAGGTTTAGAAAATTTTTTTTTTTTTTAAAATTACCTAGGTGCCCTTCACGGATTAACACTGATTACATTTTAACTCTAATCATGCTAAGTCTAATAAATTAAACCAATAGTTCTTAGGTCTCTAAGATCATTATCTTTATCTTAACCAAGAAGACGCACACGAAAAGTTCTTTTAATGTAGCTTAAAGCATGATCTCCTCCCCTCCATTGACGCTTTTGATCTTCATCATTGTAGCAACATGACTATTGAATAGGTTGAGATTTGCATAAACTTTACGAAATTAGCCAATTACAAAATATGATCAAACTAGGGACATCTTTAAGTACTTACACACTCTCATGTATGTTTTCAATTCGATCTCTTATCTCACCCAACCCATCTTGTACCATAAGTTTCAAAACATGTGCACAACACCGAACATGAAATATTGTACCATTGAAATAAAGCTTTTTTTTGATAGAAAAATTATCTTTCAAATTCCAAACTGTTGCATCATTTGCGGATGTGTTATCTAAGGTAATTGTAGACATTTTATCTTCAATTCCCCAATCTAAGCTGGAACTTGTAGATACTATCTGCAATCACAAACCCTATGTGTGGAAGTGCCAAACAACAAAAATTTGAGATGCGCTTTTGCAACTTCCAATCCGAATCTAAAAAGTGTGCGGTAAGGCACATGTACCTGATTGTTTGATTGGAGGTCCGTAAGTCCATTATCAAGCTAATTCGTTCAAGACTAAAGAATATCGACTTCAACTTCTTTTTCTCAATCTCATTTATTTTCATGCAATCAATTTTTAGGGTGTGCCGTTTTAATGGCTCAAAACGCGGGTTAAGCACTTTGAGAAACATCACGAAAAGTTCATGTTCAACCATCCTAAAAGGATACTCATGCCACCATTTTTGCTAAAATTTCTCTTCCCTTCTCCTTGTAAAACTTGTAAGCTGCCAACCCACCACCAACCTCGCCATTGGAACCAATTGACTGCAGAGCCAATAATTTCTGTGTCGGTCCTTTGTGTTGGCTAGAAATAGAAGCCAGACTAATTGTGCAAGTGTCCAAGTGCCTTTTTAGATGAGTTGTTGGACCCTAGCCCCCATAGACAGAAGTGTGTTACAATAATTGCATTTGCCATTTGTCTTTCCGTCCTCAAATACAGTCTCCAATTCTTTCCAAACTTTTGAGGTCCTATTCTTGCCATTTTTTTTCCTGAATGGGCCATGTTTGCCCACTGCTTCAGTGGCGATGTCGTCAATGTTAGGTTCTTGATTTCCACCTGCAATGGTAGAATTGGGTGCCGCAGAATTAGAAGCCTTGTGATTTGGTGAACTTATACCTAACCAATCAACCAAATATTAACTTGACGGAGGTCTAGGTTTCAGACTTTCATCCCTGGGAACTGACTGAATTATCTAAATATCCAGTAGATCTTCACTTATGCTCCAAGAAAAGAGAAGCGTTGATATGGCATATTTTGCACAATAATAATATGTTGAAGTGTCTAATAGATCTTTGTACATGCACTGTAACATATTTTGCAACATAGGTTTCTCCATTTATTTTGACACAAAAGGAACATATACAAGGAGTGAGATGAGTTCTTTTCCTCCTGTCTTCGACATGCCTATTTGACACATATCTCAGAGATGGGCATATATCTTGTCCCGAGACCTGGGGCGTCTCACAATTTCAGCTCACATTTTTTTGTGTTTATGGGTCATTGGTATTATTGTTTTGCATTTGTGCATGAAGCTTTTTGCCTGAAGTTCTGCTATTTCTAACGGGGTTGTTTATGGTGCTTCAGCATTGAATTGCTTATCATGTGCAGTCATTTTTTGCTTGATGCTACAGGTTACGGGGAGATACATGCCGTCAATACCAGGGAAATGATATTCATTATGATCTATGTCTCTTTTGATATGATTCTCGGTGCTTATCTTCTCGGTAACATGGCAGCATTGACTGTAAAAGGATCGAAAACAGAAAGGTTCAGGGACAAAATGGCAGATCTTCTCAAATATATGAATAGAAACAAACTTGGCAAGCACTTAAGTAATGAGATCACAGATCATGTGCGATTGCATTATGAGAGCCGCAGTTACACTGAGGCTGCTGTTCTTCAGGATATTCCAGAGTCTATTCGAGCTAAGGTATCAGAAGACCTAGCGCATCTCATTTATTAAATGACTAACCTTGATATGATGCTTGATGTAATTTCATCTTTGCTTATTTCAATAATTGTCTCATTTTCTGGAGGCTTTTATTTCTGAGATTTCCTTTCTTACAAGAAGCAAGCACACGTTTTGGATGACGTATGCCACATTTAACTGTTTCTTCTTTGCAGATTTTGCAGAAGTTATATGAGCGATGTGTTAGAAAGGTTCCTCTGTTTAAAGGGTGCTCTTCAGGATTTGTCAAGCAGATAGTAAGTCATTGCCTACCACATAAAGTGGATTAAAGATTACAAAGGCTGACCAATGTATCCTGTCTTGTTTTATTAACTTTGCTAGTTGTTGAGAATCTCACTTCGGTGGCAGATAAACTTGGGTTTCTGCTTACTTCCATGCAAGACATGATGAAAAATTGGTCTTTTTGACCCGTCATACCACTTTTTTACACATATTTTAAAGAAGCACTATCACTAGTTCCCTAACGTGCCAAAACATGTTGAAACGTGCCGAAACACCTCAAAACATACGAATTTCAATATTCAATCATGCATTCATTTTGGTTTCCATGGTAATGAAAATGGTTCGGATAATTTGACCATTTCAAAATGAAATTTAGTTCCTTACCCAAGAGGCATACTTCTTATATTGACAACATACATAGGCAAACTATGAGCAGTAAGCAAAACAAAAACAAGCAGCAACTAGACCTTAGTAGCATAAACTAATTAAGCCTGTCCACTAAAAAATCCCAAATCATAACCAGACTTTGAGTTATCTGTGAGATTTTCTCCTCTTCAATTCCAAACATCCTTCCTCTTAACACCATGGCTATATTGATGTAGGACCAGTGCGAGAACAGTCTCATACAAATGATGGGACACAATTTGATTTTGGGCTGTGGAAACAAGGGTATTTTGGGGCTCCTTACGGGTGTGTATTTGGCCAAAAATGAGTATACAAATATGGGGTTGCGTTAGAGTATTAATATTAAGGGTGGTTTGGGCATTTACTTTATTCTTTGTTACCCTATTATATAAGGGCATTTTTTGTATTTTAGGTTTAGTTGTTAGCAATAATAATATTTTCTCCTTCTCCTTTTGCTCTTTTTTATTTGACCAGTATCAGAGTATGATTTCGATCTAAAACATATTGTAGCATCACAATAATTTAGGTAGTGTTTGGTAACAAGTTGTTTTTGTTTTTGTTTTCATTTTATGGCAAAAAAAAAAAAACAAAAAGACGCTTGGGGGTTATTTTTAATTTTTTTTTAATACTCCGTTTTGAAAACAAGGCCAAACTATGAAAGCATCTAAAAAGATATTTTTGAAAACATCCAAAAAATGAAATAGGAGACTGGAAACACAATTTAATGAGGTCTAACTTTCGAGTCCTGTTAACAGCAAACAAATAATTTTTTTACTTGAATATAAAAGCTCTTGATTTCTCATTTCCCTTTTCTCGTCTCTGTGCCTCTCCAGCTCTTGCCTCCTGTTTCTCTCTCTTGTAATTGTTCTTGTGGTTTTTGGTGGGGATGGTGGGGGTTTTTTAGTGGGTTTCAGGGGGTTGGGGGTGGGTTTCTGGGGTTGTTGGTCGTGGGTTTTTGGGGTTGTTGGGGGTGGATTTTTGGGACTGTTGGGGGTGGGTTTTTGGGGCTGTTGGGAGTGGGTTTTCGGGAGTTTGGGGTGGGTTTTAGGGGGGTGTTGGGAGTGGGTTTTGGGGTTTGGGGTGGGGGTTCTAGGGGGTGTTAAGGGTGGATTTTTGATAGGGTTTTTTTTTTTTGGGGGGGGGGGTTTCGGTGGTGTTGGGTTGTTGGTGGGGTGGGTTTTCGGTATGTTGGGTAGTGGATTACCAGGGATTTGGGGGTTGGGTTTGTGGTGGGGTTAGCTGGTTGTTGGTGGTGGATTTAAGTGGTGTTGAGTGGTAGATTTTGGGTAAAATACCAAACATATTTTTTATTTTTATTTTCATAATTTTTTAAATATCAATGACTATCAAACATGTTTTATATTTTTTTAATTTTTATCAAAAAAAAAATTAGTTTTATTTTTTTTTATAAAAAAAGAATACAAAACAAAAATGTTGTCAAACGCATCCTTAGTTAGAGAAAGAATATGTTCGATTAGGGTTGATATCATCTATGACGATTTTTTTTTGGCCATTTTCTTCGACTTCTTTACTTCAAATCAAGCCTAAGGAGTGTGACTAATGGTTTTTGGTGCTAGGTCTAATTTGAGGGCTAATAGTTGATGGGTTGTTGACTTTTTATGGTTTCGAGGGCTCTTAACAATGCCGAAATTATTGTTTACGCTCTATTAATAGTACCGAAGTTACTGTGCATGCTCGAATTTTGATATTTAGTGCCATTTTTGCAGTATTGCTGTGTAAGAAACCTTAATTGGTTATGGGTATTTGATTTGCAAAATTGTTGAGTTGATTTATAACGAACTTTGGGTGTTTGGCCTCAAGTAATTTGAATGTTGTATGCTCTGTGGTCTCGAACTTTGCCGTTGTTTTGTTGGACTACAAATTTCGTTCCTTGTTGCAGGTTTTCTGGATTTTTGTTGCTGGTTTGCTTTTATTTCTTCGTTGTAAAATTATTGCCTT
>CAUOFW020003197.1:0-39237 GCA_963454935.2 Ilex paraguariensis | reverse complement strand
CCAAGTGCTCCTCAACCAAAGTGTCGATTCTATTGACCACACTTCTTCTTCATCATCACACGGTTGCTTTGCCAAGTTGAATACATTGTGCTCCATTGTCATATTCCCAAATGCCAACTTCATTAGACCGTTCCTACAATTTATCATGGCATTAGATGTAGCAAGGAAGGGTCTTCCAAGTATTACGGGAATTTGGGAGCTAAGGTTTACAACAGGATGTGTATCAAGCACAATGAAATCGACAGGGAAGTAAAATTCATCAATTTGAACTAAGACATCCTCAACTACTCCCCTTGGTGTACGGATACTACGATCCGCCAATTGAAGTGTGATTAAGGTGGGCTTCAACTCCTCAAGCTGCAGTTGTTGGTACACCGAGTAGGGAAGAAGATTCACACTTGCCCCCAAATTGAGGAGTGCTTGCACCACTCGATAATTTCCAATGGTGATGGCTATGGTTGGACAACTGGGGTCTTTGAATTTGGGAGGAGTGTTAGTCTTCAAAACTGAGCTCACTTGCTCGGTGATGAATGCTTTCTTGTGGACATTTAGTTTTCTCTTCACCGTGCATAAGTCCTTCAAAATCTTAGCACATGATGGAATTTGCTTGATGGCATCGAGGAGTGGAATGTTAATCTTCACATGCTTAAACATTTCCAAAATATCAGCATAATTAGCCACCTTGACAGGTTGCTTCAAACGACTTGGGAAAGTGGCAGACATGGGAGGAATAAACACACAATTATCAATTAATTTTTCTTTCTCAACAACCTCTCTTTCTTTCTTTTCATGCACCTCACTCTTGTCGGCGTCACCCAAGAGATATTTTTTCTTTTGGCAATGTGGTCTTAGGTGAGACCATTGGCAAAAAGGTTTTGTCAATTTCATTGCCACTGCAGAGGGTGGTGACAGCTTTGAGTTGCTCGTAACTCTCTTTCGAAGGTTCCGATGACTCAACAAGGTGTTGGCCCCTAGGGTTCTCTTGTGGTTGAGTGGGGAACTTCCCCTTTTGTTGTTGAGATGCCCCTATGGAGTTTGTCAACTTTGTAAGTTGGGCTCTTACATCATTGATGGCTGTGGCATTTTGGTTATTGATGGCGGTTTGGCTTTGAATGAAGGAATGAACCATATCCTCCAAATTCCTTTTGTGAGGAGGTTGGTATGTGGATGGATTGGACGGTCCTTGACAAAAACTGTGGAGGTGGATTTGGTGAAAAATTCTGTGGTGGTGGGTTTGACAAATACCCTTGTGGATTGGTCCGGGGGTATTGAGAGCTAGATGCCTGCCCTTGGCCATGGTATTGGTTTTGCTTGGGAGGCATGGGAGATGCATATGCACTTGAACCATGAGGAATGGGATTTTGATTTGTCTCCAACTAAAATTTGGGTGATTACTCCAACCCGGATTGTAAGTATTTGAATTGGGAGAAAATGATTGCCTCATTTGGTTGAATGCATGGACTTGTTCATGGTACGCTTCTTTAAGGGTCGGAATGTTTGGGCAATCCGATAGGGAATGCTCCATAATTCACAAATTGAACAACCCTCCTCAGTTCGTGACACATTAGACACCTCGTGTCTCTTATTGACTTCAAGACTCTCAACTTTCCTTGACAATTTAGCAATTTTTGAAACAAGTCTTCCCGGTCTCTTAAATCATAAATTCCTTCCCCTTGAGTTTGGCCAGTCTTTTGAGAAGAAGACCTTAGTACATCGGTGGGATCTGTAATGTCCCATGATTGTGCATTTTGTGCCAATGTATCAAAGTAATCTAAGGCCTCATCAAGGTCTTTCTTCAAAAACTTCCCATTACACATCATGTCAATGAACTGTTGATGGTCTGGTGTGATTCCTTCATAAAAGAAACTCACCAATTGCCATGGTTCAAAGCCATGATGTGCAAGGGATTGTAGCAATTCCTTGTACCTCTCCCAACATTGATAGAATTGCTCATTGGGCTTTTCCGAAAATTTTTAAATTTGCTTTTTTAGGGTAGTGGTTTTATGCATCGGAAAGAATTTGTTCAAAAACTCAAAAATCATTTGGCTGCACGATGTGATGGTTCGAGGCCTTAAGGAAATAAGCCACGTTTTTGCCTTGTCTTTTAGGAAAAATGGAAATAATTTCATTCTAGCTATCTCTTCCATCCCATGATTGGGAGGAAGGTTGCAACCATTTCCTCAAAATCCCTTATGTGTGAATAGGGGCTCTGAGTTTCAAATCCGTTGAACGTGGGAATTAGTTGCAACATCCCTGGCTTAACTATGAAAAGATGAGCTTGGACTGGAAGGAGGATGCATGATGGTGTGGTGCTTCGTGTTGGTTGTAGGAAATCCCTCACTGACCTCACCAGGGGATCCATTTGAAAATTATTTCCCTCATTCACGGGAGGGGGAAAATTCATTCTCGGATTGGGTATTTGGGGTTCTTGTGGTCCCCCACCCCCTTTGGACATTTGGATTTGCTCTCCTTTTTACATTTGGATTTGCACCTATATTGTCAAAATTGTCACCCGCATCCTCGAGTTGTTCTTGGTCAATATTCATTGTAGGGGCCAAATTTTGTCTAACAAGTCGATTTCGGTCGTTCCGCCTCCACATAAAACAAAATATATACAAACAAAGTTATACACAAACAAGATTATGTACACGGAACAACGTACCTCAACCCATGATGAAGATCATGGGACTTACCTCCGTCGTCTGAAAATTACCTTCTTGGTTTGACACTTGCCCTCCCCGGCAACGGCGTCAAAAATGGTAGACAAATTTCCTTGTTGTTTCCTAACTTATAAACATCACCTTTTAGCATGTATAGTATATGAATAAAAGGGAGTGTCACTCTCCTAGGGATGATGTCAAAAGAAAGGGCAACGGAATGGTGGATGAATGAGATTTCAAATATGAGTATGTGTGAATAAAAGTGCTCCCCAAGCGCAAGAAAACTTTTGCGGATCATGTTTTACTTGGTGGTATTCCAAGGTCGTTTCCACGGGGAAGGAAGTAAACCGAGGGGAGGTGATTTTGGGAGAAAGAAAGTGTAAAATCTTTGATTGTTCGAAGTTGTTTGGTGAAGTTATTTTGATGCCAGTAAAATGAGAAACAAATGTTGGCAAATCCAAGAGGTGACTCCAATAGGAATGCCGTCTCAACTCGAAACCCTCCTCCAATAGAGCTTAAATGAACAATTGATTCATGGGAAGCTAGTAAGATTGGTGAGTATCTAAGCATAAATCGTGACTAGGCCTACGGAATATCAAAGACTCACCAAGTTATCCAACTTCACCCCAGTCAAACCGAACCAATGAACTCTAAAAGAGGGGAGAAGAATGAGTTGAAATGGTATACCCAAGTGGAGGTTCCTCTTGGTTTTGCCAACTAAGAGATTTAGCTATTCATGCTTAAAATAAAGACAACAATATGATGAGAAGACATTATGAAAAAATAAAGACTAAAGCTAAGCATAAACCAATTGCATAAATTTAACTTCTGGATAATCACCTCTTACTAAAGATTGGATGAGAAACTACTCACTCTTCATGGATTTGTTAAAACTAGAAAAGTGAGTGATGCTCATCCCTCCAAGTAGAGGAGTTACAAGGTAACACATTTTACACAAGGAGCCGATCTTTGACAAAGAATGAGTGAATCACGTTCTACCCTTCACGGCTTTGGTAAAGCTCTAGAAAAGTGGAAGAGTTTCACTCCTCTAAGGGAAGAAGGAAGCTCAAGCAATGGAAGTAAAAGAAAGCAATAACACAATAAAAGAAAACAATACTTAAAGTAAAAGAAAGCAATAAATTAAAAGGAAGCAAAAATACAATAAAAGAAAGCAATACTTAAAGAAAACTATAAGCAATAAGGAAAACAATAATACTTTTGGAGGGTTTTCCACTACCAAAAGATGAATACTTTACAAGTCCTAAGGGGTGGTATTTTTAGGCAACAAGGGAGGGTGGAAGTCTTGTTAGGTGGCCTTGAATCTTGTTAGGTGGAGTTGAAGAGTCTTGTTAGGTGGCTTTGAATCTTGTTAGGTGGACTTGAAAATCTTGTTAGGTGGCCTTGAATTCTTTGATCCCCCGTTGTTTTGAGCTTTGATAATTGGCACCCCAGTAGTTTGTAGCTTTAATGCAATTGGGTGTCCAGTAGTTTGTAGCTTTGACGCACAAAATCCTGAAATGAACAACAATTAATGCATTATCCTTTATTCACACACTAATTCTAATTTGATTTGTTTTGACTAGTTTAACTTTATTCAACTAACACAATTTACCTATTAAATTATGCCTTAATTAGGGTTAACCACACATCCACCATGAACCTCCTTTTATCTTCAGGGCTTCAATGTGGTGGTATTTGTTCTGTTGTAAGATAATTACATATGTCAGTATACTGAGGACAAAAAAATGAATTGAAAATAGATGTTCATCAGGAAAAGAATCAGGGATAGGAATGTGCTCATCGGCCTCTTGCACCACCAGTCGTGATAAATGGTCCGCTACCACGTTATTAACTCCTTTATTGTCTTTGATTGTCAAGTTGAATTCTTGTAGGAGGAGTATTCACCTAACGAGTCTTGATTTTGCATCCCACTTAGAAAACAAATACTTCAAAGCAGAATGACCAGTATAGACTACTATAGGTGAACCAATAATATAGGACCAAAATTTATCTAATGCAAATTCTACATCTAGCAACTCTTTATCGGTTGCGGTGTAATTCATTTGTGCTTCATTAAGAATCCCACTAGCATAGTATATTACATATGGTCTCTTGTCTTCCCTTTGATCTGGCACAACGCCGATATCGTAATCACTCACGTCACACATAAGCTGAAATGGTATACCTCACTTGAGTGGTTGCGTGATTGGAGGTGTAGTGAGCATGCTTTTCAATTTTCATAAATATAACTCATAATTATTTGAACAAACAAATGGGACATCTTTTGATAGCAAATTGGTCAAAGGTCAGGCCAATGCACTAAAGTCTTTAATGAAACGACGATAAAAGTCGGCATGACCAATAAACGACTTGATATCTTTGATGACCTTCGGTGTAGGGAAGTTGGAAATGGCCTCAACCTTCAATTTGTCGACCTTGATCCCCTTTCCTGAAATGATGTGCTCTAGAATAATTCCTTGTGTCACCATGAAGTGACACTTCTTCTAATTCAAGACTAAGTTGTTCTCCTCGTATCTCTCAAGAACTCTCTCCAAATTCTCCAAACATCTACTGAAGGAATCTCCAAACACCAAGAAGTCATCCATAAACAACTCCTTTATCTTCTCCACAATGTCACTGAAGATCCCCATCATGCAATGTTGAAAGGTCCTCGAGGCATTACACAACCCAAAGGGCATACGTCGGTAGGCAAATGTACCATAGGGGCAAGTGAACTTGGCCTTCTCTTGATCTTCGAATGATATATCGATTTGATTGTGTATGGAGTATCCATCCAACAAGTAATAAAATAGATGCCCCGCTACTCATTCAAATAGTTGGTAGAGGAATGGCAATGGGAAGTGGTCTTTTCTTGTGCATAAGTTGAGCTTTCGGTAATCAATGCACACTCTCCATCCGGTGATCACCCTTGTTGGAATAAGCTAATTATGACTTCTTGGGTACTACTTGCATGGTGCTAACACACTTACTATTAGCAATTGGAAAAATGATGCCCACGTTAAGTAGTTTTAGCACCTCGTCCCGCTCCACATCCTTCATAACTTGATTCAAACTTATTTGTGGTTGTCGGGACGGCTTGGAGTCATCCTCAAGGTTGATGCGGCGTGTATAAATGAGGGAGCTTATCCCTTTGATGTCTGCAATTATGCAACCAACCGCCCCCTTGTGCCTCGTCAACACTTCCAAGAGTTCTGTTTCTTGCTTTGTATCCAAGGTTGACCTAATCACCACCGAAAAGGTCTTGTCTTCCCCAAGAGAAGCATACTTTAGATGGGGTGGTAGTGGCTTTAGCTCTAAGATGGATTTTTGCCCGGCCTATAGAAAAATCTTCTACTCTTGATGTCGAAGCTTCTCGAAAGTAGGAGTCCATTTTTCTAACCCTTTCAAGCTCTCCAATTCCTCTTGCACATCAACTTACTCTATATTAACATTCTCCTCTTCTATTAACTTTAGCATGCCCAGTAACTCCAAGTGTTCCTCCACCAAGTTTTCAACCTATTGACTTCGTGCACTTCCTCATCATCCCCCCGTTGTTTGTTCAAGTTGAACACATTGAAGCCCATGCTCATGCTCCTAAAATTAAGCTTCATGACACCCTTCTTCCAATTAATAACAGCATTAGAGGTAGCAAGGAACAATCTTTCTAATATAACAAGGATTTGGGAGCAAGGGTTAGCAATAGGGTGAGTCTCAAGCACAATGAAATAAATAGGAAAACAAAAGTTATCCACTTGAACCAAAACATCCTCAACCACTCCCTTCAGTGTTTGAATGCTCCAATCTGCTAACTGAAGAATGATTAAAGTTGGCTTCAAGTCTTCAAGTTGGAGTTGCTTGTACACTAACTTGACTAGAAATGTGTACACCCAAGTGCAGGTGGTCAAGTTGTACTAATAAGTCGGTTAAGTCCGGAGTCGAATCCATAGGGAACTATGATTGACATTTTGAAGTAAGCAATAATAGAGATTAGGTAACTTGGAAATTTCGAGAGTTTGGGGTGGGGGGTTTTTCTTGAATAGAATAGAAGATTCTTTTCAAGACTTTTCTAGACAAAATATAAGATTCTCAAAATGTAATAGCCACCCTTTAGCTCGAGGATCAGGACATGTAATAGAGTATCCGTTTTATTATTTTTGTGCTTTATAACTCAATTAACTCTTGTGTCAACAACAAGTTAATCAGAAGATAAAGATGGATTGTGAGAATTAAGCACATGATTTCGATGCCTTTGTAGAAGTTTACAAGAATTGTCGGTGCCGAGACTTAACCCGTCTACAAACAAGCAAGTGTTTCTACAAGGCATCCAACTATGACATTAATAATCCATTCTTTGAATAAAGTGCAATAATGGTGGAGATTGAAAGGTTGTCATGAAAAGCTAGCCGGGGTACATGCCTTGAACCAACGGGTCTTTCCATGTAAGATTCATCCGTATCATAGATGGAGCCCTTGGTTATACAAATTACCTACACTTTGCAAGGTACAATCAATCATGCAATGAACAGGTGGAGTATAAAGCATTAAAGCATGAAGAAGTTGCATAAACATAGCTTTTGGATAATCTTTACATGTTCATCAGCTCTTACTAGAGAGTGAATGAGGAACTACTCACTTTTCATGGCCTTGGCAAAGCTAGAAAAGTGAGTGCTACTCATCCCTCTAAGTAGAGGAGCTTCTAAATGAAGCTAACTAAACAAGAGCTTATCTTCAATGAAGAATAAGTGAATCACTTTCCACCCTTCACGGCTTTGGTAAAGCTCTAGAAAAGTGGAAGAGTTTCACTCTTCTAATAAGGAAGGATGCTCAAGCAATGGAAGTGAAATACATGAACAATAAACATAAAAGAAAGGTAGTTACTTTTGGAGGGTTTCCACCACAACCAAAAGATGAACTATCCTTGTTGATAGTTTGTAAATAAAAGCAAGTACAACTGCAAGGGGAGTCTAAGCCTCCATCATGGTTGTCACAACATGAATGTAAAGACTTAGCATAAGTAAATAAAAGACTTCAACTACAAGGGGAGTCTAAGCCTCCATCATGGTTGATAGAAATGCAAAATGAAAACATAAACATGAAATGTTCAAGAACTAGATTACTAAAACACTCTTACTTTACAAGAACAAGGATTGCTCACCCTTTTCTCTACAACATGAAAAATGTCTTTTAATCTCCCAACATGGGAGTATTTATAAGCAAGGAAGGGGAGGGGTGTAGGAGATAAAAGAGGATGAGTGAATCGTATTTGCCGCCCATGGGAATCAACTACTTTGGAGTTAGTCTGCAGGGAGACGTTCGAACGTAATCTGGCGTTCGAATGTTAAATTTGTCTTTTCTTTAAGGGCGTTCGAACGTGAGATGCCATTCAAACGTTGTCTATATCTTTCCTTTGAGGACGTTCGAACGGCACATGGGGTCTGATTCCTTCCACTCAAGTGGCCTGTGGTCTCTAACTTGCGAACTTCCATACATCTTAAATAGCTTTGACTTTTCACTCAGCAACTTGGTCCTCGGTACCTCAAGATAACATTTGAACGTGGAGTGGCAGTCAGACGTTGTACTCAAGTACTCCTGGTTCTTCTTCCTTTACTATAACAAGCCAGGTTCCAATGGTGTAGTGTTCTCAGGATTCTAGAGAACGCCAACGTCGAACGTGAGTTGGCGTTCGAACGTGGTAGTCAAGTACCTTAGCATTTTTCCTTTGTTGACTGCAACACGCCATGTTTCAATAGCTGGTCTTGGCAGGATTTTAGGGGACGTTCGAATGTGGGTTGACGTTCGAATGTTCTTGCTTTGTTCCAACCTTTTGCAATTTTTTTCCATATTGTACTGGTGCTACATTCAAGTGTGATTTTTGTTGTTCTTGAGCCTTTGTTCTCTTTAGGACCTGAAATGTCATTAATTAAACTCCATCAAAGTACAATTAGTCCAAAAAGGCATAGTAAAAATTATTAGCTTTACGCACAAATCACACCCCCGAACCTAAATATTACTAGTCTCTAGTAATACAATGACAATGAAAGGTAAATCTATTCCAAATGCTTGTTTCATAGGTCATCCGGTTGCATTTTGCTTATGCAACAAGCCGTTGAACCGCTAGGTTTACCCTAGTGGACAAGTGTTGTCTCGTGAGGGTTTTTAGTGAAGATACCCACAAACTTCAATCAAACAAGTGTGTATGTGAGATTGCTAACTAAAAATGAATAAGCATTATGGTCGTTGAGACACTCAACTCTCAATCGTGACTTTTTCCTACATTTCTTTACCATTGGTACTCATTCTATGCAAAAATCAGTACCTGTCGCATCAGCACTTGGAATTCCTTGAGTAGTAGGATGGTCATACTAGAAACAAGAATTGGTATATAACAATCATTCTCTTTTTTCCACCTTCCGTGGATAGCTTTGATTACACAAACCTCTCTGGGAATACTCTCAACAAAACAAATCACTCTGATTACAGTGACATATCTCTAAAAGGTGGCATGTGATCAGAAGATGGCCAATTGAAAAATCTCATGCATCATTAGTGTAAGAGTGAAGTTTTTAAGAAAAAATAGACTTAACCTTGGCATAATCTCATGGAAGAATGTTGATGCAAATAGATAAATTATAGTTAACACACCCCACTTGTAGTAGATAATACACATATGCATCACACTTGAGAAAACCTAGGGCTTTTTGTGGGTTGTAATGGGGACAGAGGTCAGTGGCTAATGAAAGAACGTCAATGGTGATCAAAGGCTATCTTGTTAAGCATTGTTACACACCTCCTTCTAGTTTCTCAAAATTTTGCCTGGGAATGCGATTTCTTTCTTTCATTTTTCCCATTTTTCACTTTCTTTGAAATTTCCTGTCTCATAGTATCTTTTTTTCTTTTAATTGCCTCCACCGATTTTCCTTTTATTGAACAGTACCCACCTTTTTCTTTTTTCTTTTTTTGCCTTTCTGTTATCATATTGATTTGCAAGACGGTGCAGGAATTAGATAGCAAGGTATGATAAATATATACTTTTGTGGCTTTGGTTATTACATGGGTGAAAAAGAATTCATTCATTTTAAGGCTCAAGCATGGTTGACTAGGGATATGCTTTTGTAAAAGAATTAGCTAAGGCTCAAAGTCAATCCAAAGATGACCTAAGATCCTTTCCCAAGTATGTGCATATGTATGCAAAAGTTCCCCGTGGGTTATGAAAATAGATCGCTTTAGTTGCATTAATCAAAACAAGTTTAATGAGATTATTGAATGAGATTATTGAAAGAGATTAGGAGTGAAAGAGTTTTCCGTGAGTATTTGTTGATATCCTCTCAAAAAGCACCGTAAAGCTCAAGACTCACCATTGTTTTCTGTCATCTCCACTAATTATGTTGAGTGTTCTAAGGAATGTTAGTTGTATAGCGATTCCATTTTTTAGTCTGATCATCGTATATCTCAAGAATAGCTCATACTGATGTACATTTGATAGTTAAATCATAGAGATAGTATCGAGGTTCAAAATGAGGTTTTACGCCTTGGTTGTTAAGTTGAGGTGTCAAACAGATCATGTGCTTAGTCATTTTTCATAAACAATCTTAGCATCCACATTTATTTTGTCATTAGCAAAAATTATAGTGCTAATCTTATATATGCATTTTAAACAAATAAAAAATGAGAAAACCGAATCATTCATTCCATAAAGGATAATGTGTCTACAATAATGTCAATGATGCAATTCATCCATTCAAAACATAACTTCAACTAGCCACATACAACTCTAAACAGACATACACATCCCCCATAAGTACAAATATCCACAATAATCACAAAACATCCACAAGAATTATCAAAAGAAACTCCTTCACAACAGTACAGAAATTTCCCAGAAACCATTCAAAGAAGAATCAACACACAATAATTAATCAAGAACATAAATCAACTACTCCCCCTCAAGAACATAAATAAATATCTCAATCTCCCTCTCCATCAGCACCACCAACACCACTAGGACCACTAGCTCCACCCCTCAAAAGCCTCAAGATCTCATCCTGCTTAGCTTCAATGCTAAGCATGATGTCTCGTAGAGAACGTCGGGTGGTCATGTTGGGGCCTGCTTGATCTAGCTGCTCTCTCTCTGTCTCCATCTCCCTCTCTTCTTCGGCGTCCAACTCTTCCTACACTTCATCGATTCCTTGAGGAGGGGGCATCTCTTGCCTAGCCGCTAGGGTGCCACTATGCCCTAGGCTTCTTTTGAACGAGCCTTTGTTCAACGACCCCATTGGCTTTTGGATGTCCATTACGGCCTCAATCTTACCCCATTATTGGTGCATATCTCAGTCACAAGTGTGCCAAAAGGAAGTGCACTCCTCTTTGCATCGCACCCCTTCTTCATTTCATTCAAAATCAACGAGGGGAGGTCGATGCTATGCCCTCGCCCTAGTGCATAGAGCAAACATGCCATCTTGGGCAAAATCTCATTTTTCTTCCTATTGGGGCTAGGTTCGCCACCGTAATCAAATTAAGCATTTTGTATTGGTTGGTGAGCTCTCCTTTGTTTAAAAATTTCCTCCCTCCCCATGAAAAAATCAATCTGCCTCGTCAACTCCCTTCCACCCACATTCAATACCACATTTTTCTTTGGCGGGTCTGTTGGGTTTTATACCCGAGGCATTTCTCTCCTTACCTCCAAAAGACATGCCTCATCTACATCTATGTGGGTACCCTCGTACATATGTATGAATTGCGCAGTTGATGATCTCGGCATTGGAGTAGAACTCCCTCACCAAGTCAACAACGGCGTCTCCGCCATTTCTCAAGTGCCACACCCACTCCCTCTTTTCCATTTCTTCCAACAAACACAATTAGCAAAATTAGTGATTACAATATCTCGTTGACAGACCACAACATGATTTTGAAAGAAATTTCCATACCTCTCAACTTTAAGAGCACTGGGGAATCTGGTGCGATCGTACCTCTTCTTTCTTTGCTTCCCTTCTCCATCTTGAATGACCTCTTCTACGAAGTTGGGTTCTTGGTTTACTAGTGGAGTGCTTAACCCTAGGCATTGTGTTGTTCTTAGTTTTGAGCTTGAGAGGGTGTTAAAAGTCTTGATTATTTGGTGAAAATTAGGGGGTTTTGATGTGGAAAATCTTTTGGGTGGTTAATTTGTGGTGGAAATGAGGAATGAGTGGGGTATTTAGGGCTGGGGAGTGAAAAGGGGTCCTAGGGTTTAGAGGATTTTAGAGTTTTTTTTTGGAATTTTAAACTGAGGAATACAATCCAGGTATTTATAGTATAAGGAGAAACGTTCAAATGTGGTTGGCGTTCGAACATTGTGAGCTCCTAGTACTTTGAGTTATGTCAGAGACCAAAGTACTGTAAGCTTCTGTCGTTCGAACGTGCTATTGGCATTTGAACATTAATCACGTTCAAACGTTCTATTGGTGTTCGAATGGACTGAACTCCTAGTACTCTGAGTTTCCATCAGAAACTTCATCAGAGGCTGAGTACTATAAGCAAACGACGTTCGAATATCACTTGGCATTAGAACGTGCAATCAAAACAGAAAAATTTTCAAAAATTTTTTCTGAACTACTGCATAATATAAAAGGGCAAACCTTTTAAGTTTAAACCAAAAATTCATGGCATCTTAGGACAAATCCCTACCCACACTCAAGGTTGGTATTTTGGGACATTCCTTACTCGGCCCATGTTTTCATTTCAGTCAAAAGAGTTTGAACAAAACACAAAGAATTTTTACATTTTTTATTTTTATAGAAATTCGGACCCATGGATTTCATCCCAACTATTCTAATTGAGTCTACATCTATCTCCGTGCCATTTGAACAACCAGTAACTCTCCCAATTTCCTATCTCAGAAATCGGTTATGCAATGTACTGGAATAGGATGGCATGTCAACATAATCCTTACTCTGTCCATTCAGTATCCAATCTAATCGATCGAGTGTGCGATTGAAAATTGGTTCAGCATAGGTGCTTCGGCCGCACAGGGGTTTCGCTTGTTGTTCTCAGATCTCATTCTTTCTTACCAATCTTGCTTTTCTCTTGATCAAAGTGTGCATATCAGAAAGAAATGTGCATAGAACTCCTAAACTAAACCAACAAAGTTTAACATTCATGCTTTTTATACTATTAAGACTCACTATTTGGTTCTTTAACGTTAGCCAGTCACAAATGTGATCAGAGATGACCCATAAACTTAACCATCAAAATGCAAAACATGGTAGTCAAAATAAGGTACACAATCTGATCAAGATCAGTAACAACAACACAAATTTAAAAAAATTTTATGGGCACGTATGAACTGTAGTTCTCTCCCCCCAACCTAAATTGAACATTGTCCCCAATGTTTCAAATTTACCAATTTGGTGAGCTTTGGAGATGAGGTTAAATGGTGGAGATCTTGTTCATTAGTCAAAACCTATAAGCAAAATACACAAATCAAACATCTCATTCCAGATATGGGTTAGGATGATAACCCTTGATTCTGAGTGCAGACAGAAAAAACATAGCCATGTACAAATAGAGTAAACACACGTA
This sequence comes from Ilex paraguariensis, assembly GCA_963454935.2. Lineage (NCBI taxonomy): Eukaryota > Viridiplantae > Streptophyta > Magnoliopsida > Aquifoliales > Aquifoliaceae > Ilex > Ilex paraguariensis. Next base: position 26,023 of record CAUOFW020003197.1, on the reverse strand, counting down.
GATCATGAGACAAAGGATGGGGTCTTCAGGTAGTATGATCATGGTGTTGTTGAGAGATGGGTCGATATTCCAGAGGATTGTAACAGTGGAAAAGAAGAAGAAAAGAAGAAGAAGAAGAAAGAAAAGAAAGGGGAAAGGGGCAGAAGTGCGTGGAAAGAGAGGAAAAGGGGGAGGGGGCCTTATAAAGGTGGTGGTGTGGTTCGAGTTGGACCGGGTTCTCCCTGACTCGGCCCCTTTTGTGTCGGTAGGTACTTTTCTTGAAGCGCTATGCGGGATCCATTAAAAGAATGGTCTCCACATTTTTGACAAAGTCCTCTGCAAAGGGTTTTAATTGCTGACCATTGACGGTACAGATATTACCGTTTAATGGGTTCTCCACTGCCACTGTCCCATGTTCAAACATTTTTTTGACAATGTATGGTGCAGTCCATTTTGACTTCAACTTACCAGGAAAAAGCATAACTTTTTGATCCGGTTCAAAAGACTTTCACACTATGTTCTTGTCATGAAAAATTTTCATCCTGGATTTTGCAATCTTAGCATTTTCATATGCTTCATTTCTTAATTCCTCCAATTCGTTAATCTAAAGTTTTCTTGCTAGTCCAACTTTCTCCATATCAAAGTTCATTGTTTTAATAGCCTAGTATGCCCTATGTTCCAATTCCACAGGTAGGTGATAAGGCTTCCTGTAGACTAATCGATAAGGAGACATACCCAAAATTATTTTAAAAGCAGTACGATACGCCCAAAGTACATCAGTTAGTCTTGACAACCAATCTTTGTGGTCTGGATTTACCATTTTTTTTAAAATTCATTTGATCTCCTGATTAGCCAATTCAGCCTATCCACTAGTTTGTGGATGGTATGGAGTTCCGATTTTGTGAAAAATCAAGTATTTTTTCATCAGATTCCAGAAAGGTTGATTACAAAAATGAGTACCTCCATCACTTATATGGATTTTCAGATTCCAAATCGAGATAAAATATTTTCTTTCAAAATTTTGATCACCGTATGATGATCATTATTCTGACATGGAATTGCCTCAACCCATTTGGATACATAGTCTATGGCTACCAAATTGTATAGAGAGCCAAAGGAGGGGGAAAATGGTCCCATAAAATTGAGGTCCCAACAGTCAAAAATTTCAGTTATCATAATGGGGTTTAGAGGCATCATGTTTCTTCTTGAAATATTCCCAACCTTTGACATCTATCATAAGTTAAACAAAAAGCATGGACATCTTTGAAAAGTGTGGGCCAGTAAAATCCGCATTGCATGATTTTTGCAATGATTTTTTTTGGATGAAAAATGGCTATCACATGCTTTGGAATGACAAAATGCTATTACATGTTTGCTTTCCTGAGCGAGGATGCAACGTCTTATGATTTGATCCTTATAGTACTTAAATATGTACGCATCTTCCCAAAAGAAATTGTGAACCTATCTCACAAATTTCTTTTTGTCTGTAGGGGAAAATAACGGATGGAGTGTTCTAGTAGCAAGAAAATTAGCAATATCAGCATACCATGGGGTCTCATCGATTATGAACAGTTGTTCATCGGGGAATTTTTCATTGATTGGCATTCCATCCTTGTGAAATTCGTAAGTTAACCTGGACAGATGGTTTGCCACCACATTCTCAACGCCCTTTTTGTGTTTAATAACCAAGTCAAACTCTTGAAGTAAGAGTGTCCATCGCAAGAGCCTTGGTTTAGCATCTTTTTTTGTGAGCAAAAATTTCAGTACTGCATGGTTAGTGAATACAGTAACAAACGAACCAACAACATAAGAATGAAATTTTTCCAAAGCAAAGACTACGACAAGTAATTCTTTTTCAGTTGTCGAATAGTTCATTTGAGCATCATTCAAAGTTTTTCTTGCATAGTAAATTACATGTGGTTTCTTATCTTTTCTTTGACCCAACACAGCACCTACAACAGTCACTTGCATCACACATTAGCTCAGGGTAAAGTCCATGCAGGGGGTTGCATTACTGGGGCAGAAATTAACATGCCTTTAAGCTGATCAAAAGTTTTTGGCATGTTTCGTTCCAGTCAAAGATTATATCCTGACTTAAGAGATGACACATGGGTTTAGCTATGGTACTGAAATCTTTTATGAATCTTTGTAAAACCCTGCATGTCCTATAAATGATCGGACATCTTTCATAGTCTTAGGAGCAAGCAAATTCCCAATCAAATCTATTTTCGCTTTGTCAACTTTCATGCCCTTAGACGACACAATGTGACCTATGACAATGCCTTGTGTTACCATAAAATGATATTTTTCCCAATTAAGAACCAAATTGGCTTCTTGACATCTTATCAACACTTTTTCTAGGTTGGCTAGACACAAATCAAATGAGTCACCATACACAGAGAAGTCATCCATGAACACTTCCAAAATTTCTCGACCATGTCACTGAATAGACTCAACATGTATCTTTGAAATGTTGCAGGAGTGTTACAAAGCCCAAAAGGCATCCTTTCGAATGAAAAGGTGTCAAAGGGCCATGTGAATGTGGTTTTCTCTTGATCATTGGGTGCTATCTAAATTTGATTGTATTCGGAATACCCATCCAAGAAACAGTAAAATTCATGGCCTGTAATTCTTTCTAGAACCTGGTCAATAAAGGGAAGAGGGAAGTGGTATTTTGTAGTCATCAAATTGAGTTTTTGGTAATCAATACACATTCGCCATCCTATGATGACTCTAGTTGGTACCAATTTATTTGCATCATTTTTTACCACTGTGACTCTAGACTTTTTAGGCACAACTTGGGTTGGACTAATCCATTTGCTATCGGAGATGGGGAAGATTATCCCAGCTTCTAAGAGCTTTAACACCTTTGCCTTTATGACTTCCATCATGTGAGGGTTCAGTCATCGCTGCATTTGATGAGAGAGTTTTGAGTCCTCTTTAAGGTATATGGCGTGATTGCAGATTAACGGGCTTATACCTTTCAAGTCAGTAATGGTCCACCCAATGGTGCTTTTGTGGCTTTTAAGAACTTCAATTAGTTTAGACTCTTACAAGTCTGTGAGCTTAGATGAAATTACTATTGGGAATGACTCATCCTCTCCTAGGAATGCATATTTGAGGTCAGATGGGAGAGGTTTCAATTCAGGCTTTGGTGGCTTGTCACTTGATGAGAGTGGCTTTGTGCCACTTGGTAAAAGTTCCTCGAATTTGGGGGCCTATGTATTAACAGCATGAGTTGGGCAATTCTTTGGATCATCATCTATTGTTTAAGATATGATGGATTCTAATAAAAAAGGTGAAATGGAATTTTCATAGAATGTTTTATTCAGATGGTCATCAACCAAAGACTCAATGAAATTTATTTCTCCTTCTTCTTTGTCCTCTCCTGGGTGTTTGGTAACATTAAAAATATTAAACTCAAGTGTTATATGTCTAAAGGTTAATTTCATGTGCCCATTATTGCAATTGATTAGTGCATTTGAAGTTGCTAGAAAGGGTTGACCAAGAATGACAGGAATTGGATTCTCTGAATGTTTTGCTGGCTAAGTGTCTAAGACGATGAAGTCAACAGGGAATACAAAGTTGTCTACTTGGAAAAGTACATCTTCAACAATACCCCTAGGAATTTTGACAGATATGTCTGCCAACTGAAGTGTGACACTTGAGGGTTTGAGTTTTCCCAGACCCAATTGCTGGTAAACAAAGAATGGGAATAAATTGACACTTGCTCCAAGGTTTAGCAGTGCTTGTTCAATTCTGAAATTTCCAATGACACACTACACAGTCGGACACCCTGGATCTTTGTATTTTGGAGGGGTTTTATGTTAAAGCAAGGCACTGACATGTTCTATTGGGAAGGCTCTTTTTTGAACATTCTGGCTTCTCATGAATATGCACAAGTCTTGCAGAAAACTTGGTATAAGATGGAACCTTTTTGATTGCATCCAGAAGTGGGATGTTGATTTTTACTTGCTTGAAGAGCTCGTAAATTTCTGGCTAATTATTTGACTTCTGTGTAGTTTTGAGTCTATGAGGAAAAAGAGCAGGAATAGAACATGAGGGCTCTTATTCCCTTGATGGCTCTGGTTCTTGTTCAATGATGGGCTCGGGTTTCTCTTTTCTCACAAGTTCAGGCTCAGTTGGTGAGTTGACTGCGATGGATTTTGGCTTTGGAATTAGTATGTCCCTGATGGTCTTATCAATCACCTTGCCACTTCTTAGTGTAGTAACAACTTGGGCTTGACCTTGTGAATTTTCCATGGTTAAAGGATTTCCCACCTAAAATTGGCCTTGTGGTGGTTTTGGTTGTGTAGAAAACTTGTCTTTCTCATGTGTGGTCATGGATTGGGTGAGCTTTTGGATGTGGTTTTTAAGATCCTCGAAATATTGAGTGGTCTGGGTTTTGAAATCCGTGAAAGCATGAGTGGAACTATGATTATAGTTCATTTGACGTTGCATGATTTGATTCTGTGTATCCTCTAAGGTCCTATTTTGTGGTGGTTGGTATGGTTGGTATGTGGGAGGTCCTTGAGGTGGTGGGTGTGAACCTTGTTGTTGGTTTATGGGAGTTGGTTGTGTGTTCCTCCAACTGAAGTTCAGGTGGTTACGCCATCCTGGATTGTATGTTTCAGAGTATGGGTTGGAGTAAGGCTTGTTGAAATTAGAGACAACATTTGTTTGTTCCAAAAAAATATCTTTAAATGTAGGAATTGTAGGACACTCCCCATTAGGGTGTCCTATTAGTGGACAAATCCCACATACTTGTTCTGTGGAAGGGCTGACATCAACCTGAATAACCTTTTTCATCTCTAAAGCTTCTAGCTTTCGAGACAGGGTGGACATTTTTGCTCTTAGGTCATCATCCTCTTTGAAGACATACTTTCCCCCTTGGGAAGTAGATGGTTTGGTTTTCACAATGGTAGGGGAGGCTGAGTCCCATATCTGAGAACTGTCAGATAAGGTATCGAAAAAATTGAATGTCTCCTCTGGACTCTTGCACATAAGCTTTCCTTGAGCCATCATTTCAATAAACTGACGTATTCTTGTTGGCAAGGAGTCATAGAAAAATTCTACCAAGGTCCAATTCTCAAAAGCATGGTGTGGGCAAGACTAGAGTAGATCCTTGAATCTCTCCCAACTTTGGTAAAAGGTTTCTCCTTCTTTGACAAAAAAAATTTATGATTTGCCTTTTCAATGCATTAGTGCAGTGTAGAGGAAAAAATTTCTGAAAAATTCATTTTGTAGTATCCGCCAGTCAGGTATTGAAAGAGCTTTTAAAGAATTTAGTCATTGTTTAGCTCTATCCCTTAAGGAAAAAGGGAAAATTTTCATCTTGGCCAGTTCAGAATTGTGTTGAAAAGTTCAATATACTTCCTCAAAATATTTTTGATGCACATATAGGTTTTCTGTTTTGAGTCCATGAAACTGAGAGAGTAGTTGAATTGTTCCCATCTTTACAGTAAAGAGGGGTGCATTTTTAGGAAAAATAAAACAAGAGGGGACACTATTCCTGGTGGGATTTAAGTAATCCCTCAGAGTTCGAATGTTAGGTACTTCCCCCTCTCTTTCGGGAATTTCCTCTTGTCTCTCACCATTTTTCATTTTACTTCCACAAGAGTCTGCTACTGATCTAGGTGAAAGTGGTTCAGATTGATTTACAGATCTAGAAGAGTCAGCTGACAAATTTTGATAGTGAGGAGCATTTTCAGACATAAAAGTAATTTAAAACAACTTTACATACCGTAAAGCAAATATTATACAAAAAAGTGAGGTCTTTTTACCTTTTACCGTAAAACACCTTTTATGGCTCCCCGACAACGGCACCAAAAACTTGACTAGATCCAAAATGTGTACTAGGCGGTCAAGTTGTAGTAATAATTCAATTAAGTCCGGAATCGAATCCATAGGGAACTATGATTGGTGTTTTGAAGTAAGCAATAATAGAGACCAAGTAACTTGAAAATTTCAAGAGTTTGGAGTGGTGGGGTTTTCTTGAATAGAATAGAAGATCCTTTTCAAGAGTTTTCTAGACAAAATACAAGACTCTCAAAATGTAACAGCCACCCTTTAACTCGAGGATCAGGACATGTAATAGAGTATCCGTTGTACTATGTTTGTGCTTTATAACTCAATTAACTCCCGTGTCAACAGCAAGCTAATCGGAATATAAAGATAGATTGTGAGAATTAAGCACATGATTTTGATGCCTTTCTAGAAGTTTACAAGAATTGTTTGTGCCGAGACTTAACCCGTCTACAAATAAGCAAGTGTTTCTACAAGGCATCCAACCATGTCATTAATAATCCATTCTTTAAATAAAGTGCAATAATGGTGGGGATTCAAAGGTTGTCATGAAGAGCTAGCTGGGGTAGTTGCCTTGAACCAACGGGTCTTTCTATGCAGGAGTCATCCGTATCATAGATGGAGCCCTTGGTTGTACAAAGTACCTCAACTTTGCAAGATACATTCAATCATCCAAGGAACATGTGGAGTATAAAGTATTAAAGCATGAAGAAGTTGCATAAACATAACTTCCAGATAATCTTTACATGTTCATCACCTCTTATTAAAGAGTGAATGAGGAACTATTCACTTTTCATGGCCTTGGCAAAGTTAGAAAAGTGAGTGCTACTCTTCCCTCTAAGTAGAGGAGCTTCTAAATGAAGCTAACTAAACAAGAGCATATCTTCAATGAAGAATAAGTAAATCACTTTCCAGCCTTCACGGATTTGGTAAAGCTCTAGAAAAGTGGAAAAATTTCACACTTCTAAGAAAGAAGGATGCTCAAGCAATGGAAGTGAAATACATGAACAATAAATATAAAAGAAAGGTAGTTACTTTTAGAGGGTTTCCACCACAACCAAAAGATGAACTATCCTTCTTGATACTTCGTAAATAAAAGCAAGTACAACTACAAGGAAAGTCTAAGCCTCCATCATGGTTGTCACAACATGAATGTAAAGACTTAGCATAAGAAAATAAAAGACTTCAACTACAAGGGGAGTCTAAGCCTCCATCTTGGTTAATAAAAATGCAAAATAAAAACATAAACATGAAATGTTTAAGAACTAGATTACTAAAACACTCTTACTTTACAAGCACACAGATTGCTCCCCCTTTTCTCTACAAGAGGAAGAATGTCTTTTAAGCTCCCAACATGGGAGTATTTATAGGCAAGGAAGGGAGGGGGTGGAAGATAAGAGAGGATGAATGACTAGTGTTTATTGCCCATGGGAATCAACTACTCTATAGACAGTCTGTAGAGGGACGTTCGAATGTGATATGGCGTTCGAATGTTAAGTCTGTCTTTTCTTTAAGGACGTTCGAACGAGAGATGTCATTCGAACATTGTCTGTGTCTTTGCTTTGAGGACGTTCGAATGCCAGATGGGGTCTGATTCCTTCCACTCAAGTGGCCTGTGGTCTCTGACTTGGGCACTTCCATATGTCTTGAACAACTTTGACTTTACACTCATAAACTTGGTCCTCAGTCACTCAAGATAACGTTCGAACGTGGAGTGGCGTTCGAACGTTATACTCATGTACTCCTGGTTCTTCTTTCTTTACTACAACACACCAAGTTCCAATGGTGTAGTCTTCTCAGGATTCTAGAGGACGTTCGAATGTGAGTTGGCATTTGAACGTGGTACTCAAGTACCTCAGCATTTTCCCTTTGTTGACTGCAAAATGCCATGTCTCAACAGCTAGTATTGGCAGGATTTTAGAGGATGTTCGATTGTGGGTTGACGTTCGAACGTTCTTGCTTTGTTCCAACCATTTGCAATTTTCTTCCCTATTGTGCTGGTGTTACATTCAAGTGTGATTTTTGTTGTTCTTGAGCCTTTGTTCTCTTTAGGACCTAAACTACAATTACTTAAACTCCATCAAAGTACAATTAGTCCAAAAAGGCATAGTAAAAATTATTAACTTTATGCACAAATCATACACCAAGTAAAGTAGGAGGTTGACACTAGCCCCAAATCAAGCAATGCTTGCTCCACCCAGTAATTCCCAATTCTTTTGGCAATGGTAGGACAGTCGGGGTCTTTAAACTTCGGTGGGGTGTTCGTCCTCAAGATTAAGCTCGCTTGCTCGGTGAGGAATGCCTTCTTGTGGACATCGAGTTTCCTCTTCACTATGGACAAGTCTTTGAAGATCTTTGCCCAAGAAGGAATTTTCTTTATTTTATCGATAAGTGGAATGCTGATTTTCACATGCTTGAACATCTCAATTATATCAGAATAGTTAGCCACCTTGATGGGTGGCTTTAAAAAATTAGGAAAAGGTGCAGGAATGGTGGAAATAAACAAAGTGTCATCAACCAATTTTTCTTTCTCGCTCACCCCATCACTCACCTCACCCCCTTGATGTCACCCTTAGTCTCTTTTTCTATTGGCAATGTGGCCTTAGGTGAGACATTTGGCACAATGGTCTTATCAATTTTGTTGCCACTTTGAAGGGTGGTGACTGACTTGATCCAAAATGTGTACACCCAAGTGTAGGTGGTCAAGTTGTAGTAATAGTTCGATTATGTCCGTAGTCAAATGCACATGGAACTATGATTAGTGTTTAGAAGTAAACAGTGATAGAGACAAAGTAACTGAAAATCTTGAGAGTTTGAAGTTGTGGCTATTTATAGGCAATGAAGGGGGGAGGAAAATAGAAGATAAGAGAGAAAAGTGTTTGTCGCCCATGAAAACCAACTACTTTGTAGGCAGTCTATGAAGGACGTTGGAACATGAATCGACTTTTGAACGTTGTCTTCTGTTTTGCTTTAGGGGCGTTCGAACGTTGTCTGACATTCAAACGTGTCTTCTGGTCTTGTTTTATAAGCGTTCGAACACCAGATGGTGTCTGACCTATTCCACTCAAGTGTTCTTCTATGAAGTTCATTTCCACACTCTATGCAGAAGTCTATTCTTCAACTAATTCCAAGGGACGTTCGAACGTTGAATGGCGTTCAAACGTGGTACTCAAGTGCTTCAGAGTCCTCCTTCTTTGTTTGCTACAACACGTCATATCTCATCATTCTGGTCTTCAATTAGCTCAAATGGACGTTCGAACATTAGTTGGCATTTGAATGTGGTACTCAAGTACCTCAGTGTCCTGATTCTTGGCTACAACACACTGTTCCTTAGCAGGTTGGTCTTTTCATAGTTTAAATGGATGTTCGAACGTGAGTTGGCGTTCGAACGTTCTTGCTTTGTTCCAAGCCTCTCCAATTTCATTCCCTAATGTGCTGGTGTGACATTCAAGCGTGACTTTTGTTGGCCTTGAGCCCTTGTTCACTTTATAACCTGAAATATCCTTACTTGAACTCCATCAAAGTACAATGAGTCCTAAAAAGGCATAATAATATGCTACATTTAAGTACTAATCACACCCCCAACCTAAAAATTGCTAGTCTCTAGTAATATAACACAAATGAAATGCAAATGTATTTCTAATGCCTTTTTCGTAGGTCATCTTGTTGCATTTAGCTTATGTAACAAGTCGTTGAATCGCTAGGTTTACCCTAGTGGACGAGTGTTGTCTCATGAGGGTTTTCAGTGAAGCTACGGACAAACTTCAGTCGAACAAGTGTGTATGTGAGATTGCTGACTAAAAAATGAATTAGCATCGTGGTCATTCGGACACTCAACCTTCCATTGTGACTTATCCCCTACATTTCGTTTCCATTAGTACTCATTCTATGCAAAAATTAGCACTTGTCACATTAGTATTTGGAATTCCCTGAGTAGTAGGATGGTGATTCTAGAAACAAGAATTGGTATATAACAATCATTCCCCTTTTTCCACCTTCCATTGATAGCTTTGATTTCACAATCCTCTCTCAGAATGCTTTTAGCAAAACAAATCACTCTAATTATAGTGACTTATCTCTCAAAAAGGGCATGTGATAAGAAGATGGCCAGTCAAAAAATCTCATACATAATTAGTATAAGAGTGAAGTTTTGAGAAAAACAAACTTAACCTTGGCATAATCTCATGGAAGAATATTGATAAAAATAAAGAAATTCTAGTTAACACACCCCACTTGTAGTAGACAACATACATATGAATCACACATGAGATCACCTAGGGCTTTTTGTAGGTTGTAATGGGGCCAAAGGTCAGTGCCTAATGAAATGACATCAATGGTGATCAAGAGCTATCTTTTTATGCAGTGTTGCACACCTCCTTCAAGCTTCTCGACATTTTGTCTGGGAATTGGATTTCTTTCTTTTATTTTCTCTTTTTTTGTTCACTTTCTTGGCAATTCCCTGTCTCAATGTATCTTTTCTCTTTCGGCTATTTCCACCGATTTTCCTTTTATTGAACAGTAGCCACCACTGTCTTTGCTATTTTTCTTGCCATTCTGTATCATATTTATTTGCAGGAGGGTGCAAGAAATTAGATAGCAAGGTATGGTAAATCTATGCTTTTGTGGCTTGGTTATCGTATGGGTTTTTCATAAAGGAACTCATTCATTTGAAAGCTCAAGCATGCCTGAGCTTTCAAATGAATGGGTTTTTCATACTTTTGTAAAAGAATTAGCTAAGGCTCAAAGTCGATCCAAAGATGGCCTAAGATCCTTTCTCAATTATGTGCCGATGTACGTGTATGCATAAGTTCCCTATGGATTATGAAAATAGATCACTTTAGTTGCATCAATCAAAGCAAGGCTAATGAGATTATTTAAAGAGATCGGAAGTGAACGAGCTTACTTTGAGTAATTGTTGATATCCTCTCAAAAAGCACCATAAAACTCAAGACTTACCATGGTTTTCTTTGTCATCTCCACTGATTATGCCGGGTGTTATGAGGAATATTGATTATATAGCAATTCCATTTTCAAGTCTGATCACTGTATATCTCAAGAATAGCAAATACTGATGTACATTGGACAATTAAATCATAGAGATAGTATCAAGGTTCCAAAAAAAATGAGGTTTTACGTCTCAGTTGTTAAGTTGAGGTGTCGAACCGATCAAGTGCTTAGTCGTTTTCACAAGCAATCTTAACATCCACATCTGTTTTGTTATTTATTAACAAGAATTAAAATGCTAATCCGATACATGCATTTTAAACAAATAAGAGAGATAAACTGAATCATTCATTCCATAAAAAGATGATGTGTTTACAATGGTACCAATGATTCAATCACCCATAAAAACACAAGCTTCACCTATCCACAAGAAACAACAAAGAAAAACATCCACCAAGACAAATATCCACCATTATCTACCAAATATCCCACAAAACCTCAAAGAAGAATCATAAGAAGCAACAAACATCCACAAAGGACCTTCAAAGAAAAAATTTTTATCAAAGAAGAAACAAATAACAACCCCAAACAAGGACATAAATCAACTTCCTCCATCTCCCCCATATCCACTGATTCCACCAACTCTACTGGCACCACCAGGTCCACCCCTTAGATAGCCAAGAATCTCCCTCTGCTGTCAGAGAATCTTGTCTTGGTTAGCCTCGATGTCGAGCATAATCTCTTATAGTGATCTGTGGGTGCTAGTGGTTGCCTCCTCCTGAGTCTGCATATGCTCTCTCTGTAACTCCCTCTCCTCCACTGCATCAAGCTCGTCTTGTACCTCATCCACTCCCTGTATCGGTGGCACTTCTTGTCTAGCCGCTGGGGCACCATTATGCCCTTGGCTTCTCTTGAAAGAGCCCTTGGTCAGTGGCCCCATTGGCTTTTGGATCTCCATCTCGGGCCTTATCCTAGCCCCATTGTCAGTGCATATTTCAGTCACTAAAGTGCCAAAAGGGAGGACACTCCCCTTCGTATCACACCCCTTCTTCATTTCACTCAAAATCAATGAGGGGAGGTCAATGTTATGCCCTCTTCCCAATGCATACACCAATCGAGCCATTTAAGGCAAAATCTTTTTTTTTCATCCTATGGGGGCGAGGTCAAACACCACAATTAAATTTAACATCTTGTACTTATCGGTGAGCTCCCCTTGTTTCAAAAACTTCCTTTCTCCCCATGAAAAATTAGTTGATGATCTCGGTGTTGGAGTAAAACTCCCTTTCTAAGTTAACTACGGCGTCCCCACCATTCCTCAAAAACCACACCCAATCCCTCCTCTCCATTTCTTCTAACAATCCCAATTCCGTAAAATCAGTAATAACCACACCTCTTTCATAAACTACAACATGGTTTTGAAAGAAGTTTTCATACCTTTCAATTTTAAGTGCACTGGGAAATATTGTTCGATCATACCTCCTCTTCATTTGCTTCCCCTCACTTTCTTCAATTACTTATTCAACATAGTTAGGTTCCTGGCTTATTGGTGGATTGTACCTAGTAGGGAGCTTAACTCTAGGCATGGTGTTTTCTCAGTTTTGAGTTTGAGAGGGGTGTGGAAAATCTTGGTTATTTGGTGAAAATTAGGGATTTTTGATGTGGAATAGCTTTGGGGTAGTTGGTTTGTGGTTGAAATGGGGAATAGCTGGAGTTTTGAGGGCTAGGGAGTGAAAAGGGGTTATAGGGTTTGGAGGATTTTGGGGATTTTGAACTGGGGAAGACGATCCAGGCTTTTATAGTCTGAGGAGGAAAGTTCGAACGTTCATAGAAGAATTTTAACAAAAACATTTGAACATTAAATGTCGTTCGAACGTTTTGAGCTCCCAGTACTTTTGAGTTCTATCATAGACCAAAGTACTGTAAACTTTTGTCGTCCGAACGTGCTATTGGTATTCGAACGTTAATCTTGTTTGAAAGTGCTAAGCTCCCAGTACTTTTTGTTTTCATCAGACATTTCATCAGAGGCTGAGTACTGTAAGCAAGTGACGTTTGAATGTCAATTGACGTTTGAACGTTGAACCAAAATTAAAAAATTTCTACACTACTCTACACACAATCACATAAATTTATTTATAAAAATTTGAACCAAATTTCATGGCATCTCATGACAAATCTCTACCCACGTTGTAGGTTGGTATTTCAGGACATTCCTTACTTGTCCCATGTTTTCATTTTAATCAAAAGAGTTTGTAGAAAATACAAAGATTTTTACACAAATTCGAACCATTGGCTTTCATCCCCACAGCATATTTTTTTTTTCACAGTTTAAAAAGAAGTCTAATCTGAGTCTTCATCTGTCTCCATGCCTTTTGAACAACCAGTAACTCTCCCAATTTTCTCATTTACAAATTGGTTAAGTAGAGTACTGGAATAGGATGGCGTGTCAGGGTAATCCTTATTCTGCCCATTCATTATTCAGTCTAATCGATCGAGTGCGCGACAAGAAATTGGTTTAGAACACTGGTTATATTTCTTCTCGTGAAAGACTCTACCACACTGTTTAGAGGTACCAAGTCTGTTGGCACGATGGCATTTAGAAAAAGTGCTTCTACCACACAAGGGTTTCATTATTGTTCTTGGATCTCATTCTTTCTCACCAATCTTGATTTTCTCATGATCACAGTATGCACATCAGAAGGAAAAGTCCACAAAACTCCTAGACTAAACCAAAAAAGTTTAACATCCATGCTTTCTATGCTTTAAGACTCATAATCTGGTTCTTTAACATCTGCTAGTCACATAGACGATCAGAGATGACCCACAAACATAACCATCTAAATCCAAAACATGGTAATCAAAATAGGGTACATAATCTGATCAAGAACAACAACAACAAAAAAAAAATTAAAAATTTCTACGATCACATATGAACTATAGTTCTCAACCCCCCAGCCTAAACTGAACATTGTCCCTAATGTTTTGATTTTACCGATATACTGAGCTTTGGAGATGAGGTTGAATGATAGAGATCTTGTTCATTAGCCAAAACTTACAAGAAAAATACACAAATCAAACATCTTGTTGCAGATTTGGGTTTCCTCTAGGATGAAAACTCTTGATTCTAAGTGCAGATAGAAGAAGAAGAAGAAGAGCCATGTACAAATAGAGTAAACGCATGCAGAGCATGAGACAAAGGGCTGGGTCTTCGGGTAGTATGGTCATAGTGTTGTTGGGAGATGGGTTTTTTTGCAGAGAACGGTGAACAGTGGAGAAGAAGAACAAAAAAAGTAAAAAGTGAAAGGGGAAAGAAGGGCGTGGAAAGAGAGGAAACGGGTGTGGGTGCCTTATAAGGGCGGTCCCGTGGGTCTGGTTTCTGCCTAACCCGACCCCTTTTTGTGTCGGTAGGCATGAATCTCAGAGGAGTATTCTGGATCTATTAAGAGAATGGTCTCCATATTTTTAACAAAGTCCTCCCAAAATGGTTTCAACTTCTGGCCATTAACAGTAAACGTATTACCGTTTTAGGGGTTCTCCACTTCTACTGCTCCATGTTTAAATACTTTTGTGACAATGTATGGTCCTGTCCATCTTGACTTCAACTTACTAGGAAAAAAGAGGAGTCTTGAATTGAAAAGCATAACTTTTTGACCAGGTTCAAAAGACTTCCGCATAATGTTCTTGTCATGAACAATTTTCATCCTGGTTTTAGCAATCTTAGCATTTTCATATGCTTCATTTCTCAATTCCTCCAACTTGGTAATCTAAAGTTTTCTTGAAAGTCTAACTTTGTCCATGTCAAAGTTCATTGCCTTAATTGCCCAGTATGCCCTATGTTCCAATTCCACATGTAGATGACACGGCTTTCCATAGATTAATCGATGAGGAGACATGTCCAAAATTATTTTAAACGCAGTGTGATATGCCCATAGTGCATCGGTTAGTCTTAACGACCAATCTTTGCGGTCTGCATTTACCATTTTTTTCAAAATTAATTTGATCTCCCGATTAGCTAATTCAACTTGTCAACTACTTTGTGGATGATATGGGGTTGCAATTTTGTGAAAGATCAAATATTTTTTCATCAAATTCCAGAAAGGGCGATTGCAAAAATGAGCCCCCCCATCACTTATGATTAATTTAGGAAATCCAAACTAAAACAAAATATTTTATTTAAGAAATTTGATCACTGTTTGGTGATCATTATTTTGGAATGGAATTGTTTCAACCTATTTGGATAAATAGTCTATGGCCACTAAAATGTATAGATATCCAAAGGAAGTGGGGAATAATCCCATAAAATCAAAGCGACAATAGTGAAAACTTTCAATTACCATAATGGGATTCAAGGGCATCATGTTTCTTTTTGAAATGCTTCCCAACCTTTGGCATCTATCGCAAATTAAACAAAAGGCATGGACATCTTTGAAAAGTGTGGGCCAGTAAAATCCACACTGCAAGTTTTTTGCAGCAGTTTTCCTTGAAGAGAAGTGGCCACCACATGCTTCAGAACGACAAAATGTTATTACATGCCTGCTTTCCTGAGCAGGGTTGCAACGTCTTATGATTTGATCCTTACATTACTTAAATATGTATGGATCTTCCCAAAAGAAGTTACGAACCTCCCTCATAAATTTCTTTTTGTCCGTTGGGAAAAAGGACGGAGGGAGTGTTCTAGTAGCAAGAAAATTAGCAATATCAGCATACCTTGGGGTCTTATCAATTATGAACAGTTGTTCATCGGGAAATTTTTCATTGATTGGTAGTTCACCCTCATTAAATTCATAAGTTAACCAGGATAGATGGTCTGTCACCATATTCTCAACACCCTTTTTGTCCTTGATGACCAGGTCAAACTCTTGAAGTAAGAGTATCCATCTCTAGAGTCTAGGCTTAGCATCCTTCTTTGTGAGCAAGAATTTTAACGCTGCATGGTCAGTGAACACAGTAATAGAAGAACCAACAACATAAGAACAAATTTTTTCCAAAGCAAACACTGTCGCAGGCAATTCTTTTCAGTTGTTGAATAAATTCATTTGAGCATCATTCAAAATTTTACTTGCATAGTAAATGACATGTAGTTTCTTATCCTTTCTTTGTTTCAATACAGTACCTACAATAGAATCACTTGCATCACACATTAATTCAAAGGGTAGAGTCCAGTCAGGGGGTTGCATTATTGGGGCAGAAATTGGCATGCCTTTAACTTGTCAAAAGCTTTTTCGCATGTTTCACTCCAATCAAAGATTACGTCTTGACTTAGGAGATGACACATGGGTCTTTCTAGGGTACTAAAATATTTTATAAGCCTCCTGTAAAATCTTGCACATCCCATAAATGATCGGACATCCTTCACAGTCTTGGGAGCAGGCAAGTTCCCAATCAGATCTATTTTGGCCTTGTCAACTTTTATGCCCTTAGACGACAAAATGTAACCTAAGACTATCCTTTGTGTTACCATGAAATGGCAGTTTTCTCAATTAAGCACCAGATTGGTCTCTTTACACCTCATCAAAACTTTTTCTAGGTTGTCCAGACACAAATCAAACGAGTCAGCATAGACAGAGAAGTCATCCATGAATACTTCTAAAAATATTTCGACCATGTCAATGAACAGACTCAACATACATCTTTGGAATGTTGCAAGAGCATTACAAAGTTTGAACGACATCCTTTTGAATACAAATGTGCCAAAGTGGCATGTGAATGTGGTTTTCTCTTGATCATTGAGTGCTATCTCAAATTAATTGTACCCGGAATAGCCATCCAGGAAATAGTAAAATTCATGGCCTACAATTCTCTCTAGAACCTGGTTCAGAAAAGGAAGAGGGAAATGGTCTTTTATAGTTACCAAATTAGGCTTTTGATAGTCAATACACATCCGCCATCCTATGACTACTCGAGTGGGGTACTAGTTCATTTGCATTATTTTTGACCACTGTGACCCTAGTTTTTTTGGGCACAACTTGGGTTAGACGAACCCATTTACTATCGGAGATGGGAAAGATTATCCTTGCATCTAAGAGTTTAAGCACTTTCGTTTTCACAACTTCCTTCCTGTGAGGGTTCAGTCGTCACTGCATTTGACGAAAGGGTTTTGAATCCTCTTCCTGGTATATGGCATGATTGTAGATCAATGGGCTTATACCTTTCAAGTCATCAATGGTCCACCCAATGGTTATTTTGTGGCTTTTAAGAGCTTCAATCAATTTAGACTCTTGCAAGTCTATGAGTTTACATGAAATTACTACTCCTAAAAATATATATTTAAGGTTAGATGGGAGAGGTTTCAATTTAGGCTTTGGTAGCTTGACATTGGATAAGAGTGACTTTGTGCCACTTGGCAAAAGTTCCTCGAATTTGGGGGTCCATGTATCAACAAAATGAGTCGGGCAATTCATTGGATCATCATCTATTGTTTCAGATGTGAATGATTCTGACAAAGAAAGCTCAGTGGGATTTTTACATAATGTGTTATTTAGATGGTCCTAGATCAAAGACTCAATGGAATTTATTTCTCTTTCTTCTCTGTCCTCCCCTGGGTGTTTGGCAGCATTGAAAATATTCAACACAAGAGTCATATTCCCAAAGGTTAATTTCATGACCCCATTCCTGTAATTGATTAGTGTATTTGAAGTTGTTAGGAAGGGTCGACCAAGAATAACGAGAATTGGGTTCTTTGAATATTTCGCTGGCTGAGTATCGAGGACGATGAAGTCAACAGGGAATACAAAGTTGTTTACTTGGACAAGTGTATCTTCAACAATACCCCTAGGAATTTTGACAAATTTGTCTGCCAACTAAAGTATGACACTTGCTCCTAGGGCTAACAGTGCTTGTTCAATTTTTAAATTTTCGATGACACACGACACAATCGGACACCCTGGATCTTTGTATTTTGGAGGAGTTTTTTTGTTGAAGCAAGGCACTGGCATGTGCTATCAGGAAGGCTTTTTTTGTAGCATTCTAGCTTCTCTTGATTGTGCACAAGTCTTTCAGAAACTTGACATAAGATGGAACCTTTTTGATTGCATCCAAAAGTGGGATGTTGATTTTTACTTGCCTGAAGAGCTCATATATTTATGGCTGATTATTAAACTTCTGTGCAATTTTGAGTCTATGAGGAAAAGGTGCTGGAATAGAACGTAAGGGTTCTTCTTGCCTTGATGGCTCTGGTCCTTGTTCAATCATGGGCTCGGGTACCTCTTTTTTCTCACATTTAGGCTCAATTGGTGGATTGACTGGGATTAACTTAGGTTTTGGATTTGGAAGTAGCATGTCTTTGATTGTCTTGTCAATCACCTTGCCACTTCTTAATGTAGTGACAACTTGGGCTGGGTCTTGTGGTTTTTCCATGGTTGTGGGATTTTCCACCTGAAATTAGCCTTGTGGTGGTTTTGGTTGGGCAGAAAACTTGCCCTTCTCATGGGTGGTCATGGATTGGGTCAACTTTTGGATGTAGCATTTAAAATCCTCAAAAGATTGAGTGTTCTGTGTTTTGAAATCAGTAAACACATGAGTTGAACTATTGCTGTAGTTTTTTTGGCTATGCATAAACTAATTCAAAGTATCCTCAAGGTTCCTCTTTTGTGGTGGTTGGTATGCGGGAGGTCCTTGAGGTGGTGGGTGTGATCCTTGATGTTGGTTCATGGGAGTTGGTTGTATGTTTCTCCAATGGAAGTTTGGGTTGTTTTGCCACCCTGGATTATATGTTTCAGAGTATGGGTTGGAGTAAGGCTTGTTGAAGTGGGAGAATACATTTGTTTGTTCCAACAAAACCTCTTTGAATGTTTGAATGGTGGGACACTCCCTAGTAGGGTGTCCTGTTAGCAAACAGATTCCACACACTTGTTGTCTGGGAGAACTAACATCAGCTTGATGAACCTTTTACATCTCTAGTGCTTCAAGCTTTCAAGACATGGTGGACATTTTTGCTCTTAGGTCATCTTCATGTCTCAAGACATACTTACCCCCTTGGGAAATATATGGTTTAGCTTCAACAATGGTAGGGGAAGCTGAGTCCCACATCTGAGAACTGTCAGATATGGTGTCATAGAAATTGAATGTCTCTTCCAGACTGTTGCTTATAAACTCTCCTTGAGCCATCATTTTGACAAACTGATGTAGTCTAGTAGGCAAGGAGTCAAAAAAAAATCCTACCAAAGTCTAATTCTCAAAAGCATGGTTTGGGCAAGATTGGAGTGGATCCTTGAATCTCTCCCAACTTTGGTAAAAGGTTTCCCCTTATTTGACCAAAAAATTCATGATTTGCCTTTTCAATGTATTAGTGCTATGTAGAGGAAATAATTTTCTGAAAATTTTGTTTTTTAGTGCCCGCTTGTCTGGTACTGAAAGAGCTTTTAAAGAATTTAGCCATTGTTTAGCTCTATCCTTTAGAGAGAATGAATACAGTTTCATTTTGGCTAGCTCATAATTGTCTTGAAACATTCCACATACTTCCTCAAACTCTTTTATGCGCAGATATGAGTTTTCTGTTTCGAGTCCATGGAATTGAGGGAATAGTTGAACTATCCCCGTCTTTACAGTAAAGAGGGGTGCATCTTCAGGAAAAATAAAATAAGAAGGGACACTATTTCTTGTGGGTTTATGTAATCCCTTAGAGTTCGAATGTTAGGCATTTCCCCCTCTCTCACAAAAATTTCTCCTCGTCTCTCATCATTTGCCATTTTCCTTTCACAAGAGTCTGCTACTGATCTAGGTGAAAATGGTTCAAGTTGATTCAAAGACCCAAAAGATTCTGCAGGCAAATTTTCATAGTGGGGAGCATTTTCAGACATAAAAGTAATTTAAACAACTTTATACATAGTAAAGCTAATTTATACACAAAAAATGAGGTCTTTTTACCTTTGACCATAAACTACTTTTATGGTTCCCTCGCAACGGCGTCAAAAACTTGACTTGATCCAAAATGTGTACAACCAAGTACAGGAGGTCAAGTTGTAGTAATAATCCGGTTAAGTCCGAAATCGAATCCACATGGAACTATGATTAGTGTTTAGAAGTAAACAGTGATAGAGACCAAGTAATTGGAAGTCTTGAGAGTTTGAAATTGTGGGGTTTTCTGGACAGAATATAAGATTTGTTCCAATGGATCTTTTTCTAGACAAAATATAAAATAAATTAGCAAGGATAATAGCCACTATTTAGTTTGAAGATCAGAACATGTAATTGATTATCCGGTTTATTATGTTTGTACTTTATAACTCAATTAACTCCCATGTCAACAACAAGTTAATTGGAAGATAAAGATGGACTATGAGAATTAAGCATATGATTCCAATGCCTTTCTAGAAGTTTACAAGAATTGTCTGTGTCGAGATTTAACCCGTCTACAAACAAGCAAGTGTTTCTACAAGACATCTAACCATGGCATTAATGGTCCATTCTTTGAATAAAGTGCAATAATGGAGGAGATTGAAAGGTTGTCATGAAGAGCTAGTTGGGATGCTTGACTTGAACCAACGGGTCTTTCTACGCAGGAGTCATCCGTATCATAGAAGGAGCCCTTGGTTATACAAAGTACCTTAGCTTTGCTAGATGCATTAAAGCATAAAGGAATTGCACAAATATAACTTCCAAGTAATCTTTATATATTCATCACTTCTTACTAAAGAGTGAATGAGGAACTACTCACTCTTCATGGCTTTGGTAAAGCTAGAAGAGTGAATGATACTCGTCCCTCCAAGTAGAGGAGCTACTAAGTCAAGCAAACTTAACAAAGAGCTTACCTTTAATGAAGAATAAGTGAATCACGTTTCACCCTTCAAGGTTTTGGTAAAGCTCTAGAAAAGTGGAAGAGTTTCACTCTTCCAAGAAAGAAGGATGCTCAAGCAATGGAAGTGAAATACATAAACAATAAAAGTAGAAGAAAGCTAGTTACTCTTGGAGGGTTTCCACCACAATCAAAAGATGAACTATCTCTCTTGATACTTGTAAATAAAAGCAAGTACAACTACAAAGGAGTCTAAGCCTCCATCATGGTTGCCACAACATGAATGTAAATACTTAACACAAGTAAATAAAAGACTTCAACTACAAGGGGAGTTTAAATCTCCATCATGGTTGATAAAAAATGCAAAATGAAAACATAAATAAGAAATGTACAAGAACTAATTCTCTGCCCTACTTTTTAAGAGAAAAGGATTCTTCTCTCCCTTGAAGCTCCCACAATGGGGTTATTTATAGGCAAGGAGGTGGAAAACAAGATGACAAGAGAGGATGAGTGAATAGTGTTTACCGCCCATGAAAATCAACTACTCTATAGGCAGTCTGTGGAGGAGGTTCGAACATGAATCGATGTTCAAATGTTGTCTTCTGTTTTGCTTTAGGGGCGTTCGAATGTTGTCAGACGTTCAAACGTGTCTTCTGGCCTTGCTTTATATGCATTTGAACGCTAGATGGGGCCTAACCTTTTCCACTCAAGTGCTATTCTGTGAAGTTCATTTCCACACTCTATGCAGAAGTATGTTCTTCAACTGATTCCAAGGGCTGTTCGAATGTTGAATAGCGTTCGAACGTGGTACTCAAGTGCTTCAGAGTCCTCCTTCTTTGTTTGCTACAACACTGATTAACCCTAATTAAGGCATAATTTAATAGGTAAATTGTGTTAGTTGAATAAAGTTAAACTAGTCAAAATAAATCAAATTAGAATTAGTGTGTGAATAAAGGATAATGCATTAATTGTTATTCTTTTCAGGATTTTGTGCATCAAAGGTACAAACTATTGGAGAGCCAATTGCATTAAAGCTACAAACTACTAGGGTGCCAATTATCAAAGCTTAAAACAAAGGAGGATCAAAGAATTGAAGGCCACCTAACAAGATTTTCAAGTCCACCTAACAAGATTTTCAAGCCCACCTAACAAGATTCAAAGTCACCTAACAAGATTTTCAAGTGCACCTAACAAGACTCTTCAAGTCCACCTAACAAGATTCAAGGCCACCTAACAAGACTTTCACCCTCCCTTGTTGCCTATAAATACCACCCCTTAGGACTTGTAAAGCATTCATCTTTTGGTAGTGGAAAACCCTCCAAAAGTATTTTTGCTTTCCTTATTGCTTATAGCTTTCTTTAAGTATTGTTTTCTTTTATTGTATTCTTGCTTCCTCTTAATTTATTGATTTCTTTTACTTTAAGTATTGCTTTCTTTTATTGTGTTATTGCTCTTTTACTTCTATTGCTTGAGCTTCCTTCTTCCCTTAGAGGAGTGAAACTCTTCCACTTTTCTAGAGCTTTACGAAAGCCGTAAAGGGTGGAACGTGATTCACTCATTCTTTGTCGAAGATCGGCTCCTTGTGTAAAATGTGTTACCTTATAACTCCTCTACTTGGAGGGATGAGCATCACTCACTTTTCTAGTTTTAAAAAGGCCATGAAGAGTGAGTAGTTTCTCATCCAATCTTTAGTAAGAGGTGGTTATCCATAAGTTAAATTTATGCAATTCGTTTATGCATAGCTTTAGTCTTTATTTTTTCATAATGTCTACTCATCATATTGTTGTCTTTATTTTAAGCATGAATAGCTAAATCTCTTAGTTGGCAAAACCAAGAGGAACCTCCAATTGGGTATACCATTTCAACTCATTCTCCTCCCCTCTTTCAGAGTTCAATGGTTCTGTTTGACTGGGTTGAGGGTGGATAACTTGGTGAGTCTTTGATATTCCGTAGGCCTAGTCACAGTTTATGCTTAGATACTCACCAATCTTACCCCTAGCTTCCCATGAATCAATCGTGCATTCATGCTCTATTGGAGGAGGATTTCGAGTTGAGATGGTATTCCTATTGGAGTGACCTCTTGGATTTGCCAACATTTGTTTCTCATCTTACTAGCATCAAAACAACTTCACCAAACAACTTCCAACAATCAAAGATTTTACACTTTCTTTCTCCCAAAATCACCACCCCTCGGTTTACTTCCTTCCCCGTGGAAACGACCTTGGAATACCACCAAGTAAAACATGATCCGCGAAAGTCTCCTTGCGCTTGGGGAGCACTTTTGTTCACACATACTCACATTTGAAATCTCATTCATCTACCATTCTGTTGCCCTTTCTTTTGACATCATCCCTAGGAGAGTGACACTCCCCTTTATTCATATACTATACATGCTAAAAGGTGATGTTTATAGGTTAGGAAACAACAAGGAAATTTGTCAAGTATTTTTGGCGTCGTTGCCGGGGAAGGCAAGTGTCAAACCAAGAAGGTGATTTTTGGATGACGGAGGCAAGTCCCATGATCTTCATCATGGGCTGACGTACGTTGTTCCGAGTATATAATATTGTTTGTGTATTACTTTGTTTGTATATATTTTGTTTTATGTGGAGGCGGAACGACCGAAACCGACTTGTTAGACAAAATTTGGCCCCTACCATGAATATTGACCCAGAACAACCCGAGGATGCGGGTGACAATTTTGACAATATAGGTGCAAATCCAAATGTTAAAAGGGGTGGGGGACCACAAGAACCCCAAATACCCAATCCGAGAATGAATTTTCCCCCTCCCGTGAATGAGGGGAATAATTTTCAAATGGATCCCCCGGTGAGGTCAATGGGAGATTTCCTACAACCCACACGAAGCACCACACCATCATGTATCCTCCTTTCGGTCCAAGCTCATCTTTTCATAGTTAAGCCAGGGATGTTGCAACTAATTCCCACGTTCAACGGATTTGAAACTCAGAGCCCCTATTCACACATAAGAGATTTTGAGGAAATGGTTGCAACCTTCCTCCCCAATCATGGGATAGAAGAGATAGCTAGAATGAAATTGTTTCCCTTTTCCATAAAAGACAAGGCAAAAACGTGGCTTATTTCCTTAAGGCCTCGAACCATCACATCGTGCAGCCAAATGATTTCTGAGTTTTTGAACAAATTCTTTCCGGTGCATAAAACCACTGCCCTAAAAAAGAAAATTCAAAACTTTTCGGAAAAGCCCAATGAGCAATTCTATCAATGTTAGGAGAGGTACTAGGAATTGCTATAATCTCTTCCACACCATGGCTTTGAACCATGGCAATTAGTGAGTTTCTTTTATGAAGGAATCACACCGGGCCATCGACAGTTCATTGACATGATGATTAATGGGGAGTTTTTGAACAAAGACCCTGATGAGGCCTTAGATTACTTTGATACATTGGCACAAAATGCACAATCATGGGACATTACAAATCCCACCGATGTACCAAGGTCTTCTCCTCAAAAGACTGGCCAAACTCAAGGGGGAGGGATTTATGATTTAAGAGACCGGGAAGACTTATTTTCAAAAATTGCTAAATTGTCAAGGAAAGTTGAGAGTCTTGAAGTCAATAAGAGACACGAGGTGTCTAATGTGTCACAACCGAGGAGGGTTGTTCAATTTGTGAATGTATGGAGCATTCCCTATCGAATTGCCCAAACATTCCGACCCTTAAAGAAGCGTACCATGAACAAGTCCATGCATTCAACCAAACAGGCAATCATTTTCTTCTAATTCAAATACTTACAATCCGGGTTGGAGTAATCACCCAAATTTTAGTTGGAAAAATGAAAACCCCATTCCTCATGGTTCAAGTGCATATGCATCTCCCATGCCTCCCAAGCAAAACCAATACCATGGCCAAGGGCAAGCATCTAGCTTTCAATACCCCCGGACAATCCACAAGGGTATTTGTCAAACCCACCACCATAGAATTTTTCACCAAATCCACCTCCACAAAGTTTTTCTCAAGGACCGTCCAATCCATCCACATAACAACCTCCTCACAAAAGGAATTTGGAGGACATGGTCCATTCCTTCATTCAAAGCCAAACCGCCATCAATAACCAAAATGCCACAGCCATCAATGATGTAAGAGCCCAACTCACAAAGTTGACAAACTCCATAGGGGCATCTCAACAAGAAAAGGGAAAGTTCCCCACTCAACCATAAGAGAACCCTAGGGGTCAACACCTTGTTGAGTCATCAGAACCTTCGAAAGAGAGTTCCGAGCAACTCAAAGCTGTCACCACCCTCCGCAGTGGCAAAGAAATTGACAAAACCATTTTGCCAACGGTCTCACCTAAGACCACATTGCCAAAAGAAAAAGATCTCTTGGGTGACGCCAACAAGAGTGAGGTGCATGAAAAGAAAGAAAGAGAGGTTGTTGAGAAAGGAAAATTAATTGATGATTGTGTGTTTATTCATCGCTTGCCTGCCCCTTTCCCAAGTCGTTTGAAGCCACCTGTCAAGGTGGCTAATTATGCTGATATTTTGGAAATGTTTAAGCAGGTGAAGATTAACATTCCACTCCTCGACGCCATCAAGCAAATTCCATCATGTGCTAAGATTTTGAAGGACTTATGCACGGTGAAAAGAAAACTGAATGTCCACAAGAAAGCATTCCTCACTGAGCAAGTGAGCTCAATTTTGAGGACTAACACTCCTCCCAAATTCAAAGACCCCGGTTGTCCAACAATAGCCATCACCATTGGAAATTATCGAGTGGAGCAAGCACTCCTCCATTTGGGGGCAAGTGTGAATCTTATTCCCTACTCGGTGTACCAATAGCTACAGCTGGAGGAGTTGAAGCCCACCTCAATCACACTTCAATTGGCGGATCGTAGTATCCGTACACCAAGGGGAGTAGTTGAGGATGTCTTAGTTCAAATTGATAAATTTTACTTCCCTGTCGATTTCATTGTGCTTGATACACATCCTGTTGCAAACCTTAGCTCCCAAATTCCCGTAATACTTGGAAGACCCTTCCTTGCTACATCTAATGTCGTGATAAATTACAGGAACGGTCTAATGAAGTTGGCATTTGGGAATATGACAATGGAGCACAATGTATTCAACTTGGCAAAGCAACCGGGTGATGATGAGGAAGTAAGTGAGGTCAATAGAATCGACACTTTGGTTGAGGAGCACTTGGAGCTGGAGGGGATATTGAAATTTAAGGAAGAAGGAATTGTGGATCTTGAGAATTATGATGAACAAGAGGAGGTAGAAGATTTGAAAGGGATGGAAAGGTGGATCCCTACATTCGAAGAGTTACCCCATCGAGAAAAGAAAATTTTTCCGTCGGATGAACAAAAGCCCAACTTGGAGTTGAAGCCCTTGCCCACCCATTTGAAGTACGCCTATCTTGGGGAAGGTGAAACATTTTCGGTGGTCATTAGCTCTACATTAAACAGGAACAAGAAAAGAACTCTTGGGGGTGTTGAGAAAACATAAAGGAGCAATTGGGTGGACCATTGCGGATATCAAGGGGATAAGCCCTCTCATTTGCACCCACCGCATATATCTTGAGGAAGATTCCAA
>CAUOFW020003196.1:0-39269 GCA_963454935.2 Ilex paraguariensis | reverse complement strand
TATTGGAATGGGGAAGTATCACTTTCCCTTGGGATAGTGTCAAAAGAAAGGGCAAGGAGCAAGGAAAATGAGATGGTGGAAATATTAGATGTGTATACGCAAAAAGTGTGTGTGTGCATACAAATGTGCTCCCCAAGCGCAAAGAGACTTTCATGGGTCGTGTTTTACTTGGTGGTATTCCAAGGTCATTTCCACGGGGAAGAAGTAAACCGAAGGGAAGGTGATTTTGGGAAACAAGAAAGTGTAAAATCTTTGATTGTTGAAAGTTGTTTGGTGGAGTTTGTTTTGATGCTAATGAAATGAGAAATAAATGTTGGCAAATCCAAGAGGTCACTCCAATAGGAATACCATCTCAACTCGAAACCCTCATCCAATAGAGCATGAATGAACGATTAATTCGTGGGAAGTTAGGGATAAGATTGGTGAGTATCTAAGTATTAATCATGACTAGGCCAATGGAATATCAAAGAATCAGCACTTATCCACCCTCAACCCAGTCAAACCGAACCATTGAACTCTGAAAGCAGGGAGGAGAATGAGTTGAAATGGTATACCCAAGTGGAGGTTCCCCTTGGTTTTGCCAACTAAAACATTTAGCTACTCATTCTAGAAATGAAATTGACAATGTAATGAGACTGCATTGCAAAGATTTGAAGTTATAGAGTAACTAGATACAAGGAAACATAAGTTATAAGAGAGTATATTGAATACCCATTTGAACACTTAGAAAATGAAGAACCTTGATGCATTAATGGTGAAAGCTTTAAAAGAGCATTCAACTTGCATTCAACTTAAAAGAAAACAATGTTAATGACATTAAATGAAGTTCTACAGATTCATACTAGAGATTACAAGACAATGTATTGAAAGAAATGCAAAAATCCCAATTTTCTCTCAATAGACACTATTCATCTTCTTCTCCCAGACTCTCTCTCTTTATATCTCTGTATATTGTAGAATGCTGAACAATCCCCTCTTTTTCTCTCAAAAACGTGCAAGGAGATGATGCCCTAGTCTCCAAAAGTGACCTTTATTCATAGGGGTGCAGGAGGAATGGGCTAGATAGGGTGGTTGCAGGTCCTGTCTACACACACACCTCCATTCTTATTCTCTCACCTCATTTATCATCCAAGCTTCCAAGAGGTGTGAAAGAGCTGAAAAGTGTTGTGGGCGTGTCAGAGAAGTGTAGGAGACTTGATGGTGGGACCCTCAAAGCAACAGAGACAGGTCTGCAGAATCTGGGTTGTTTTAGTAATGACTACCGGTAGATCGTGGAATAACTACCAGCAGTCATGACCCTAGTAGCCAACGAATACCGGTAGTTGTGAGGTAGCTTCAGCTCCAGTAGCTAACACCTACTGGTAGTGCCTACCGATAGGTGTTTCCTTGTGCTGCAAAATGCCTGATTCCTTCACCCTTCGAGAATTCCTTAATACTACCGGTAGTTTTTTTCTGGTTTTGCTCAATTATTGCTTCCTCCTTCCTTTAATCCATCATCAAGGCTCGTTCTCACCTCTATTCATCAAAAATACCATGGGAGGGTTTACCCAGCACTAAATGAGCCCTTTTATCTGCAGTCAAACCAAAACTGCATTAAAAACTCAAACCATGCAATTCCGTTCATTTCAACCACAAAAACATACATAATAGGGATGTAAAAGCACATAATATATGCAATGTTTTGTGTTAATCAGTCGCCTCCTCCACTCCTTGGTGCTGCCACAGCACCTTTACTAGCCGCATGGCCTTGCCTTACAAAACCTGATCCCGGCTATGCAGATGCGCACTGGCCCCTCCTTAACGGTTCCATCTGCATCAACAACAAGCTCGCCCTAATCCACCACATAGGTAGGGTCTGGGGTGTATTTCCGAAGCATAGAGACATAAAATAACGCACGAACACCCGATAGATTTGGCAGTAACGGCAACCCATAAGCAACTGTACCCACCCTCTCAAGTACTTCAAACGGCCCGATATATCTCGGAGACAGTTTTTTCCGTTTGCCGAACCTGACACTCCTTCTTAGGCATCACCTTCAAGAAGACAAGATCTCCCACCTCAAACTCTACAGGTCGCCGCCGTCTGTCGGCGTAGCTCTTTTGTCGGCTCTGAGCCATGAGAAGACACTTTCGTATCAAATCCACCTTCTCTGAGGTGTCTCTAACCAATTTCATACCTATAGAGGGTCTCTCTCCTACCTCTATCCAACAAATCAAAGAACGACAAGGCCTCCCATATAATGCATCATAGGGTGCCATCTGTATGCTCGCCTGATAAATGTTGTTGTAGGCGAACTCCCCTAAGGGTAGGTGCTCTTATAGGTACCCTTGAGATCTAGAACGCACGCCCATAGCATGTTCTCTAAAGTGTGCATGGTCCTCTCTGATTGACCGTCCGTATGGGGATGAAAAGCAGTGCTCATCATCAACTGTGTCCCCATGGCTCGCTAGAAACTCTCTAAAAAATGAGTGGTAAACCTGGGATCCTGGTCTGATACCATAGATACGGGCACCCTATGCAACCAAAAAATCTTCCGTATATATAACCTGTAGAATTCCTCCACTGTGAAGGTCATTTGCACAACTAAAAAGTGTGCCGACTTTATAAGTCAGTCCACTGTCACCCATACTGCGTCATGTCCTCGCGATGTCTGTGGCGAGTGGGTTAAAAAATCCACCGTGACATAGTCCCACTTCCACTCAGCCACCTCCAAAGGTTGGAGCAATCCTGCTGGTCTCTGGTGTTCAGCCTTCACTTGCTGATACGTGAGACATCGGCTAACAAAATTCCCAATGTGTTTCTTCATTCTGCTCCAATAATACTAGTGATGAAGATCTTGGTACATCTTCGTGCCACCTGGATGCACAGCAAATCGAGAACAATGGAATTCCTTAAGAATCTCTTCTCTCAACTCCGTCGACTGGGGAACTGTAATTCGTCCCCTAAATCGAAGACTGTCATCTTAGTGAATGACCCAGCCCTCGTCACCGGCACCTACCTGTACTCGGCCCCTGTTGGACACTAACTCTAATTCCTGCTCTTGGAACTTGATCACTCTGCTCAGTAGATAAGGCATAGCCACTAAGCTCCCTAAAATACCCTGAGCCTAACCTTGATAATGTAGCCCAAACTGTCCCACAAGCTCGAACATCTGCCACTTTCAAGAAGCCACACTAGCCATAACTCTTCGTGACTTCCGACTAAGTGCATCAACCATCATATTTGCCTTGTCAGGATAATAATGCAAAGTGAAGTCGTAGTCTTCCAAGTACTCCATCCACCAGTGTTGCCTCATATTGAGGTCCCCCTATGTAAAGATATACTTTAGACTCTTGTGGTCCAAAAACACCTCGATCTGCTCACTATATAGACAGTGGCACCAAGCCTTCAAAGTAAAGACAATGGTCGCCAACTCCATGTCGTGTGTAGGGTAATTATGCTCTTGGTTCTTTAACTGCCGAGAACTATAAGCAACCACCCTCCCGGACTGCATCAAAACACAACCAAATTCGTCCTTCGAAGCATCACAATACACTGTGTACATTTGTACTCTCTCTAGAACTATCAGAATAGGAGTTGAAGTAAGCTCCTTTTCAACTCCTGGAATGCCTTCTCACACGAATCATCCCACTAAAACTTGGCCTCTTTCCAAGTCAGCTTAGTCATAGGTGTAGCTAGTCGGGAGAAGTCCTCGATGAATCTCCGGTAATACCCTGTCAATCCCAAGAAACTGTGTATCTCGAAGACTAACTTCGACCCCTCAAAACTCATGATTGCCTCAACCTTCTCTGGGTCTATGGATGCACCTAAAGCAGACACCACGTGTCCTAAAAATTTCACATTGGTTAGCCAAAATTGACATTTATTGAACTTGGCATACAACTAGTGGGCTCTCAAGGTCTAGAGAATAACCCTCAAGTGACCCTCATGCTCCTTCTCAGACTTGGAGTAGATCAAGATGTCATCAATAAACACCACAATGAACTAATCTAAATGGGGCTGGAACACCCTAAGCATGAGATCCATGAATGTAGCCAGAGGATTCGTCAATCCGAATGGCATCATAGTGATTCTGAAATGCCTATACCATGTTTTGAATGCTTTCTTAGGGATATCTGCCTCCCTAATCCTCAACTGATGGTAACCGGTACCGAGATCTATCTTGGAGTAGACCCGTGCCCCTCTCAACTAATTAAACAAATCATCAATTCTCGGCAAAGGGTACATATTCTTGATAGTAACCCTATTAAACTGCCGATAGTATATACACAATCGAAGGGTCTTGTCCTTCTTCTTGGCAAACAATATTGGAGCACCCCAAGGTGAAGTGCTCGGTCTAATAAAGCCCCTGTCCAATAATTATTGTAATTGGACTTTGAGTTGTTGCAACTCAGCAGGGGCCATCCAATGTGGAGTCATAGAAATAGGCGATGTACCTAGATGCAACTCAATGCTGAAGTCTACATCCCTATGTGGAGGTAATCCCGGTAATTCATCCAACAAAATATCGTCATATTCACAGACAACGCGAGGTAGACCCAACTCCTGTCTCACCTCGTTCTCCAAGGTAAGGCTCGCAAGCCATCCTATCAACTATCCATGCCAACAGGAGTCATACACTACTTGGTATAAAGCATCATGCTTTTCATCCTGAAACTTGAAACAAATACCCTCGGGGTTATAGGTAATGACCCTCTTCAGATCACAATCAATGACAACTCGGTGTGCCAGCAAACAATCTATCCCGAGGATAGCGTCGAACTCCGACATGTCCATCACTTTAAGGTCCATGGTGAGTAGAATCCCTGAGATGTCTAACTCACAACCCCGACATATCTGATCAACACTCACCTTAGTTTCTAGGGGATAACTCACATGCAATGGTTCTTACAAGGTCTCAACCTCTAATCCCAAACCTTTCACACATGATGCAGCAATAAAAGAATGAGATGCACCAGAGTCAAATAATACTCTTGCCCATAAGTGAGAGAGTAGAAATGTACCATGAATGACCAACTGATCCACCGGCTCAGTCTGAGGTTTGATGGGGTAAACACGGCTCTAGGTCCCTGAAGTCCTATCCTCGACCTTGACCTCAACCTTGTCAGCCCTATCTTCAACCTCGACCCCGACCCATGTTCTGGCCTGATTGCGGAATCCCTACTCGTGAAGTGGTAGGGGTCTGTGCAGCACCCTGGAACTGGTGTTGACTTCTCTGGCCCATGGTGGGGTAGAGAGGAACAAAGTGTGTCTGTGGCCACCCCATAGAAAACTGGCACTGGGATGTTCTATAGTTCTGAGATCCCTGTCACTAAGGATAATCTCACTTCATATCTCCTGGTTGATGGCATTTGAAACATGTTCTTTGACCTGCCTGGTAGGAAGGCCTTTGATTTCTCCCGCCTTGGGAGGATTGACCTTGACCTTGGCCTTGATAGTCATAGCCCTGTGGAGTCGAAGTCCTTTGCTTCTTCCCTGAACTTGAAGAAGATTGGCCATACTTCTTCTTGTCTTTACCACCCGTTTCCCAGATGTTCCATGTGTCCTCAACTTCTCTCTCAATGGCCATAGCTATCGTGACCATCAAATCCAAGTTTTGTGGGTAGTGGCCCATAATTTTACCCCCGATGGATAATTTCAAACCATCCTCGAACTTCCTCACCTTGGTCATATCAATGGCCACATAGTCATCAGCAAAATGGGCTACTTTGTTGAACTTTGCCACATACTCTATCATCGTCATTGTCCCTTGCCTCAAATATAAGAATTCCTAGGCCTTTGCATGCCTCTCGGCCACTGGAAAGTACTTGCCCAATAAGAGATCCCGGAACACTACCCATGTCATTAACTCTAAGTTCCTTGAGTCCTTTACCCAATCCCACCACAATTGGGATTCTCCCTCTAGCTGGAACGTAGCTTGCATTATCTTAGTGACATCGGAGGTGATTTCCATAGCCCTTAAAATCTTGTCAACTTGTCGGAACCAACGGTTAGCCACCATCAGATCCACACCTCCCACAAAAGTCGGTGGCTAGTGTGCCTTAAACTTCTAAATGTTACTTAAGCCTCCTTGGCCTAACAGCTGTAGCACTAGCCTATGTAATGGTAGTAGTCATAACACCAATAGCCTCCACAAAGGCTAGATGGTTAAAGGTCGGTGGTGGTTAATCATTGTTCCACCCACTGCCTCAGCGTCCTCTTCCCCTATTTGCCATCTACACACATGTAAGATAACAATAGAGCCTCACATACTATCCCAAGATAGGGATTTAGTTTAAACTTTGAGATTTCTCTCAATGTCTCCCTAGTAGTGCGTATACCACCACTAGTAGACATTTACGCCTTGAACCATCCCGTTCATCCCTTTTTCTGAACCCCAAGGTTAGGTTTTCTAACCCTAGTGTTTCTCCTTTCCCTATACATTTTACCATGTATATATTCATATAACACATAGCACATAATATGTAGCAATTTAAGCACATAACATGAAATGCACAATGAATGTAATGATCTAAACCCATGCCCAAAAGCCCTAGGTAAATCGTATACCTATGCTTTGATACCAAGCTATGACGCCTCTAAAATCGGGGGTCATTTATTAACCATTGACCATCTATCAATCCATGGAAGTACCCATGATTGTCACACAACTAGGCGACACATCAATAACATTCACTTAACTGGGATTATAACCCACACGTGTAACCCGTGTACATTTTATCCTTTAATCGTATCGGGGTCCTAAGTATTATATTTCATACTCCATTATAGTCTATTTATATCCTTGGAACCCAAGAACCAATAGCCCAAAATCTTGGCAAAGTAGTTTTAAAATTTCAAAATTTTGAAAACATTACCGGTACTGTGAGCCTTTTGGAAAATCAATATCGGTACGCTATACCGATACTCTTTGCCTTCTGGACCAGACCGTACCAGTACTGTCAACCCACTGGAAAATCTGTATCGGTACCATTTACTCACTGGACCCCATGGTACTAGTACTTAGTACTGGTACTCTCTGCCCACTTTTGTGTATTTCACCTATTTTTCATTTCCAATCCATTCAAATCTATTCCAATACCATTCCAAAGATACTTAATAAGGTTTTTCATATAAAACCTAATATACACAAGGTCTATTACAATTTATTCCATATGATTACAAACCCAAAATATAATTTTCACAAAAATTATACAACCATTTTACAAAAATGAATTCAAAGCCACAAGTCAATCATTCTTCATCACTGGGGCCCTAATGCGAGCCATCCGCTGGAATGTATCCCAAACCTGAAATGTTTTCCCATATAGGGTGAGCCATGCCCAATAGAGTATTTCCTACAAAGGCTACTCCCCCCTAGATGCATATGAAATGTGCACATGCAACAATCAACAATTATAATCCATTCCATACAAGAACATGTCATTCAAGATGGAATTTTCTACCATGCCATGTCATGAGATGAGGTGATACTCACTCATGCACCTTAACCCCGAGTCTTCACTGACTCCCACATCAAAATGCAATGCACGTGTGAAGTAAATCTATCATTAATGAATCTCATCCAATGATCATTTTGAAATAAAGGTCATGTGTTTATAAAACATAATTTTGTTGGATGATACATATCGAATGACCATTTGTAAAACAAAATCATATGTCTTTGTTGGGTATCGGATTCTGGAATCACACCGCTGCCTCTGTACGCCATTACACTTTTTTAGAATTTCACCACAGGGGAGTATATGAACCAAGTAGCCGGGTCTTTCACCCGAGGGAGGATCTATCCTTTCTTGTTATACCCGACACAAGTTTTTCTTTCATGCAATCATGCGACTCAGTCAGATCTTCGATCCAACTTTCCCGAGGCCATCACCAATCACCAAGTATGATGATTAATCCAACCATGCACACACACACTCATACTCATGGCCTTGGATTTTTTTTTTCCATGCAAATGCAATGTAGTGCACCATTGCAATATCAATGTCATGCTCCATATGTAATGACTGTCATATGAGCTAATTTAACCACATATTTCAACATATGTCATGAAAATTTATATCAATTGCATATAATTACCATAAATTATCACGATGTTAATGTATTAACAACATATCTCTACTCATTCATCCTCAACAAAAATTTGCAAGTATTTTGTACAAATCCCATGCCATAACAAACTTAATTCCACATAGACATTTAGCAAAACACCTTCAAGGCAAAAAATTTATGTTATCACATAAATTAGTCCACATCATTCACAAGGCACAATGGCAACACATATCAAGTTCCAAATAATTCACAAGTAAATTCCCTATACCAAACTTAACTAGGAATTTATCTAGGCCAATTCCATACCTATTTCCTCATCTCAATAACCATAGTCAAGCAACCTAGATTATTATATACCCTTTACCCATTCCGTAGGACATTCTAGATAAGAATGAACCAAAGTAGGAGGAACCCTACCTCTTGTAGCATAAATGAAAGGGATAAAGTTTCAAGACACCTCCCTAGCTTCAAAACCTTTTTTTATACAAAATCTCCCCATTGGATATTCAATGAAATCCTTCATTCTTGGTACGTATATGTAGCCCTCATCGCGTAGACCAACTTTAACTCTTGGCTCGATGAATTTCGACCGACGGAACTCCATGTATCATGGAGAGAAGGTAGAATTTCTATTTTTCTTCTTCTCCTTTCTCTCTTTCTCTTCCAACATATGAACCAGCAGACTATGGGGAGATAAATATCTGAAAAATCATATATTTAACCCCTGTTTATACTTTTTAATTGCACAGTCCACATTGTGCTGCACGTTTCCTACTTTCGGGTTTGTTTTTGTCCCGAAACAACTTAATTTTATCCCGATTTAAATTCAAATTAACTTTATTTAAAATTTTCTTCAATTATAAAGAAATTTTATAATTTTCATTGTTGGGGACGTTTGTGAGTTCATTCGACCCCCAACTGTCTCGAAAAATGTAAAAAATTTGACTATCTTAGAATTTGATGAAAATTGATTGAACAACTCAATTTCGCGATACAAATCCAACAGTGGGATCTATTGCGTCATCCGAGTTCTAGAAAAATATGGGTTTTAATCCCGCATTATAGACAAATTATCGTTTTGCCCTTTTTTAGAAAAAAGTTCAAATTCTTTTCCTGAGTTTTACAATGCCATCAGATGGAAACTCATGCATGCAATACAACTTGAGCCCCATTGACCCTCAATAGTGTATCTCGTAAATTTATGGTCATCACACCAATAGGCTACCAAATTGACACAACATTCGAGGGCATTCTACCTCTAGTTCTAAGTACATTTTTTTGGAATTTCATTGCCAGACAACTTAGTGAATGTAACACCCCAAAATCCACCTTGGACGACATTCCTATCTAAAAATCATTCACATCATGAGAGCAACTAATATAATCCACAATTAAAGAAAATTTCATTCATCATTCATAACATTTACAACCTAATCCAAAAGAATATGCCAAAGCTTGGCCATCGTATCCAAAATTATATGATTAACTAAGGCAATTACATCCAAAAGAATCAAATTTAAACTTGCAGCGGAATAACAAAAGGTTAGACTCTACATCGTATCAAAAGGAATTCCCTAGTCTAGTACATAGGGGAGTACACCCCTAAACATCCACTTCGGGATCCATGTGCCCATCTAGTGGAGCTTCCCATTGTACCTACTCTTTGCTTCTGAGTTCTTCATCTAAGCCAAAATCTTAAAAATATGATGTTGTAAGGGGTGAGCACTAAGCTCGTAGCAACATCGTCCCAAGCTTGAACAAGGTTTTAAAAATCATATAAAACAGTTCGTCTCTTTTTCTAAAATATCATATATAACTTGAAGTAAACCAGTGACAGTTTATTTGATCTCAAGTTAACGCAATGGCAATAAGTTAATTGAAAAGAATAAACATGTCAAGATTAAAGAAAAACAATAAATTATACAACACATATTCTCATGTATGTTGGTTGCTTCCCATACATACATATAAATGCCCTAGCCTCAATGTACAAGAATGGAAGAAAATCCCTACCTTTGTGTTTTTGAAAGAAAACTAGGGCTTTGATCCAATCCAATGTGAAAATCCCCTTTAATCTTGTGTTTTTCCCTTTCTTTCTTCCTCTCTAAGGTTTCCTAGGGTTAAAAATGTTGAAATGGGGCTAATGGAGGTGCCATTATGTATTTATAGGGTAAAAAAGTGGACCACATATCACGATTTAAAATTTCTAGAATTTACAGAGTGTACCGGTATGGTAAACTCTCTGGATAGTAACGTACCGGTATGGTAACTTCTGGGCGTACCGGTACGCAATACTGGTACTGTCTGTTCAGTTTTGTCTGTTTCCTTTGTTTTTCATTTCTTATCCATTCCAAACCCTTCTAAAACCAACCCAAACTTATACAACATACATTTGTACATCAAATATAGTTGATACAAGTTTGATTACAAAAAATTTCATATATTTACTTGCTATATATTAAAATAAAAGTATAGGGGTTTACAGTGAACCAAGTAACCTAACCTTGCACCTGTGGGAGAATCTATGCCTTGTTATGCCCAGCATAAGTTTCTATGCAAACCGGTGTGACTCAACTAGACCTAGGTCCAACTTTCTCAAGCCCACGCATCAACTCACGAAGAATGGTGATTGAGTAAAAACATGGACACGCACCCATACTCATGCTGGATGCTTATGAATGTGATGTTACCCATGCACAAGCAATTAAAATGCATAATTGCAATTGATATTATTATGTTCATCATATCATAAAACATATAATAAACATGTCAATTTTCCACAACATTCCCAAGCATGTCACATGTGATATCAATCCAATTAACATACTTGAATTTCTAAGCATTTTATCAAACACTTAGTAGGCATAAAATGTAAACACATAGCATACCCAAGCAACTTCATCAAATTCAATTCAAGCAATTTCATCAAACCCAAAACAAACAAGAAATGGTTTTAGCATATTCTCATACCCATTTTCCATATTTTAGCTACACTACGTGTGAACTAATACATGAAATTTCATCCCTACCCACCCTACCCATTTCATATCATAACCCTAAGATGGAAATAATCCTAGATATGAGGAAACCCTACATCATGTAGCGTAAGCCTGCATAGCAGAAGTCCCAAGAACCCCAAATTAAGCCTTCTAAGCCTTAGCCCTAAATTCTTGCCTTTGAAATTTTTGATAGAAACACGATCTTTGGTATGGTTGCGTAGAACAACTTTAACTCTTAGCCTGTAGTGATCCAACAGTTGGATCTTTGTGGATCAAAGAAGAAAGAAGGAGGAGGTTGAAGAACCTTTTCTCTCTCTCTCTCAGAATGTAGACCAAGAATGGAGAAAATTTTGATTTTCCCCTTTAAATGATTGGCTCACAATGCGCCACACGTCCCACTTTAATTGGTTCAATTTTATTCTGAATCAATTAAATCTCACATCCTGTTAAGTTTAGTATATTTTTATTAAACTAAATTTAAATTATTCTTTGGGTTCTATGAATAAAATCTGATTGTGTTTATTTTAGTCGCGCGACACTTGGTTGCATCATATAACGCAAAAAATCTGACTGTCTCAAAATTCAACGAAAATTGACTAGGTGACTAGAATTAGCAATATGAATTCAATAGTGAGGTCTATTTCATCATCGAAGATCTAGAAAATTTTAGATTTTCAACTTGAACTGTAATAGCTAATTACCGTTTTGCCCTCTCTAATTATGTTTTAAGTTTCCCCGGTTTCACAAGTCAAACAACGTAAACAAATTTTACAACCTTCTTTATCTCTAAAGTTATGGTTGCCTAAGACCCCATAGATAGTTTGAACTCAAAATGATTAACTTTCCCTCCTAAGTATACTTTGTGGGACATGAACTTACCACCCGAATGCATCTCTATAGTAAAGAAATTGGGGTACAGACTTCCTAAAAAATTATAAATCCACCACAAGAATAAAATACAAAGTACATACTATGTACCATACTTTAATGAAAATTACAGTAAAATATTGACAATGAATAAAATAATGCATGTTAGATGTTATACCCAAAAACATCTGGATAAAATAATGCATAAAAAACACACAAAAAATTGTACTGAGTTCCAAAAAGAATTACTCTGATACCCAACACTTAATGGGCAATAACCAAGAAGACAAAAATTTCACCAATACCCAACGTATTCCACATGCTTCTGAATGTTCAAATTTTCAGCCATGAGTTTAAAAAAACAAGAGAAAATTTTACACTTCTTCCTGAAACAAGAAAAAAAATTATAGGTATGAGTCTGAATACTTACTGGACACTTGCTCTGGATGGAAGACAACATCCACTATCCGCAATAACCAAGTTGTTTTGATACCTTCGAACATAGCATGCATCAAACAATGGGAAGGAGATAAACGGTGAAGGTATATAGAGCATGCGGTCAGGAGGAGAATGGGAGGGAGATTTTGGCACCCAACTGTACATAATACATGAAACACTGAAAAGTTCATGTGGCAATTTAAAAACAAAAAAGACTAAAGTTCAGGGGCTATTTGAGTTGTTTATCCTTATAAAAAGTGTAAATTATGACAACATCCTTAATATTTTTGACCTTTTCACTACACACATCTGTTGCTTTGGATATTCAGTCGATATCCCTATAATGTGCCATAAGGATGACATAAAGTTAGGGAATAGTGAAACAAAAATCTTAGGACATGCAAAATATTAAACCCAAAATACTTAAAATCTCAAACAAAACATGTAAAATCTAAAATCAAAGATCCCTCCCATGTAATTAAGAAACAAAACAACCAAGACACCCAAAAAATTTGAAACTCAAAAGCCTACTCATGAATTTGATGGTGAATGAGTGGGTTACTTAGAGACAACCTACAAAATTAAAGCAAAAAATGAATCCATTAGACAAATCTATATTACTTTAAAATACCAGCATAGTTGAAAAACCAATTTTTGTTTCATTTTTATCATTCAATAACACAACTATGCCATATTTGTCCTCCCCAATTAATGTCATGTTAAACCTAACCATAACCTCCACTTACTTTCCTATCTCACCTGTTCATTGTCTTTCATTCTATTTTTTGACTGTTAGTCCGTGTCTCTCTCTCTCAAACTTTGTATTGGTTCTCAAACCAAATAGGAAAGAGAAACAAAAATTTGTTATTTCAAAAGTGTTGACCCAAATGAATAAAATAATGGTTATTATTTTTTTCAAAAATTCTTTTCATTTTTTTTATGGTTAGATTTGTTCTCCTTCTTCTTTAACTTCAGAAGGAAATTTTTCTCTGACTTGTTTCGAGAAATTGGTTTTATATATGTTGTTTTCTATTATTTTCCAAAGATGAAATGAATATGAGAGGATAGTGATGATAATTCATAGTTTAAACGACAGTTTGGTTCCTCTCACGAAGAATTGTAAGCTCTTTTATTTTTTTTTCCTTTTTGTCTATATGATTAATATAATTAGAATTTTTTGATTATCTGTTACAAGAATTTGGAATAGATAGGAAATAATTCAGAGTTGTGCTTCCTTAAAACAACATTGGGAAATTTTTCCAACTTCCCCTCTTTGGACAGAGGGTAAAAAACAAGAAAAATGAAAAAAAGAGGTTTGAACAATAAAAGTAGCAACAAAAATTAGAATCCATCAAGATAATTGCTCTTGGGAATGATTCTTCTTCTGTCAATAATTAGAATGATTACATTTTGTTGTCTTGTTGATGTAATTTTTGGGGCAAAACTGATATTTCCACATTAAATTAGAGGATGTGACTTATGCTCTCCTGGAGTAGCATAATATTTTGACGTGTAAATTTTTTTTCTACTTTAATAAATGTTGTTTCTATGGAAAAGTTTGCTTCCTTTTTTTAATAATTTTATAGGGAATACTTACATTTATTTGCAATTGTATTAAGTTAGATGAGATTGTAGACTTTGCCTTTATTATATGAGCTTCTTTAATAGCTGACAATTCTTAAATGATCTATCAATCTGATGACAAAAAAATTGTTACAATATTAGCTATATGTTGAGTTTTACCCAATAACTCAACATATAATAGAGATTGGGCTTATAATTGACTCACT
The DNA here is from genome assembly GCA_963454935.2 of Ilex paraguariensis. Classification (NCBI taxonomy): domain Eukaryota; kingdom Viridiplantae; phylum Streptophyta; class Magnoliopsida; order Aquifoliales; family Aquifoliaceae; genus Ilex; species Ilex paraguariensis. The sequence continues at coordinate 25,119 of CAUOFW020003196.1, read as the reverse complement.
GATTTTGGTTCTATTATTGTATATTTATTTTTCTAGCCTTATTTCACTCACATCCCTCCTCTAATCCTCACTATCTCTCACTTTCACTCTATTTCAATATCTTTCTCCCAAATTGTCTCATCTTTCAATATTCATTGTGCTACCAAACCCATTGAGGCTCCTTTGCATTTGTCTGTTAGATAATATCCATTAAAGAGGTTCCTATTTTTTATTCCTACCTATGGATTTAATACTGCGGTCATACATTACCTCAAGTGAATATTGTTACTTTGCTCTTTTATTTATCTTTTGCTTCTCCACACATCCCCCACCATATTTCTAAGTTGCTCCAATATTAAAAAACAAACTAACAAACAGAAAAAAAATGGAAATACACAATGAAATGTTTTCCTGTGTTGTTATGTGTTAAGTTTGGTAGATTATATTTTTCATATAGGTTGATTTTCAGGGTTCTTTTTGGTTGATTTGATGTTAATTGCTTATTGATTTATTGGAATTTAATTGCTATATTGTGTTTGAGACAAAAATACTTTGTAATTAGAAGTTTGTTGACACCCCTTTTGCCATCTATATAAGAAAATGTGATTAGGTTATATCCTCATACAAAATGTGCAACAACACCTACGAGTAGTAGGTTTACAAAATGGATGTAGATAATTTGCATTTGCATTTCACAACAGGTGTGGTGTTAGTGTGTGTTTTATTCTATTGTGATTGTTTTTCTCAAAATTTCACTTTAAATCCTTATTTTTATGGTAATGAAGCTATGGGAAACCACAAGTCCCTAAACGAGGCAACGATAGTGGCATCGGTGGCAATGGTAATGGAGGAGAGGTGGAGGAGGCACTAACATACTTGAAGAAAGTTAATGACGTGTTTCATGATCATATATTCCTTGATGTAATCAAAGATTTTAAAGCTAAAAGGTCTATTATGTGCCCATACTGGGGCTAAGATGGTAAAATAGGGCATTGCATGAAACACTTTGTTAATTAATCTCAGTGACTTGTTTATTGGAGTATCGACAATACTAGAGTCATAGCGAGGATGAAAGAATTATTTAAAGGGCACAATAATCTTACTTATGGTTTTAATACCTTCTTGCCAAACAATTATGAAATCACCTTGATTGATGACATAGAAGCTCCTCCAAAGAGAATTGAGTTTGCAGAGGCTATAAGTTTTGTAAACAAAACTAAGCAAAAATTTCTATTTAAACGTTTGTTTGTGTGGCTACTAAGTTTAGTTTGAAAGGAGGTCTACTATTATCAAAAAATTGTCATTGTGACATAAATTATAGGAAATTTTAATTTCTTTATTTATCGATTATCTAATCGTAGTCTATTGATTTTTGATTTATTGAAATTTTTTGATTCTATTTTTTGAATTCTCATGTATCATTGTATTATTAGCTGCATCAGATGACTTGATTAAAATTGTATGAACTGGTTTGTGTGGAAGTTGTGAAAAGGAAAAGACAAGAAAAATAAAGTTTGAATCTTTTTGCTAGTATTTATGCTCGGGTAATTTATATATTTTTATGTTTTTTAATTACAAGTTTTGTGATCCCTTGGTTTTTATAATAGGTAGTACTGTCTAGACGCCACCACCACCGTCTAGACGGTGTGTGATTATCACAAAAACATGACATATATTGTATGCTAAAATGTCCTTTTATACTTGCCTTTGTCATGAAGTTGGGAAGAAATGTGTTTAATCTTAGCTTTAATGGAGTTTTGTGTAAATGTAGGTGAAAAGGCGTAAGGTTGGAGTTATACCCCCAATGAAGTGTTTGAAATCAATGAAGTTGAGGAGATGGCTTAAAGGAAGGCTTAGAGGGTGAAGAAACCAAGAAAATTGTATTTTGGATGAAAACCTTTCGGAAGGTTTGGCTAGAAACCTTCCGGAAGGTTTACACTGGGTCTGCCTATTCACTGCCATAAACCATTCAAAAGGTTTTGTCTATTGGAATGAACCTTCCAGAAGGTTTGTATAGACCTTCCGAAAGATTTTACCTACTAGAATGCTCATTTAACTATTCCTGCACAAACCTTTCGGAAGGTTTGTGTCGACCTTCTGGAAGGTTTTACCCAGAATGCCCAGACAGCTTGCAACTCAAGCTCTGCCATTTGGGGGTCCCACTTACACCTCTCCATCTTGTCCTTTGACATCCCTTACACATTTACAAGCCTCCCCTCACCTCTAGTTGGACTTTGAAGGCCTTGGCATTAATGATGAGGAGAGAGAAGAGCAAGACCAAGAGAGGGGAAGGCCATGCTTATCCTAGCATGTAGCATTCCATCCAATTAGCCCACCTCTTGATTAGAAGCCTATCTTTCACCTATGGAGATCACTATGGATGAAAATACATTATTCATGACACATTCATTCAGATCATATTGCATTATAGAGAGAGAAGTTTTAGGTAAAAGACATAGTTAGAGAGAGAAAGCTTAGATTTTTACATTTCTTCCATCCATTTCTCCTGCAATCTCTTGTAAGATTTGTGTAAGCTTCCTTTATTGTGTTTAATGCCATTTATTTCCAGTACATTTCAAGTTTAGTTGAGTATCTTAACTTCTACCATTAATGTATTTGAGTTTTCGACATTTCCTGCTCTAAATGGGTATTAAATGCATTTCCCTATAGTTGTGTTTTCTTGCATTAGTTTTAGTTCTAAGCTCCATTTCTTTACAATGTCTCTCCATTTCACATATGTCTTTGTTTTGAATATGAGTAGCTAAGTTTATAGTTAGCTAATCCAAAGGAGAACTCCTCTTGAGTATGCCATTTCAACACATTTTCTTTCCTCCTCGTAGTGTACGTTGATTCCATTTGACTGGGTTGAGTGTGGACGTGGTTGTGAGTCTTTCATATCCTATAGACTTGTCACGAGTTATGCTTGGGTCCACACCTCGATCTTAGTCCTCGCTTCCCATGAATCAATCAAACATCTAAACACCATTAGAGGAAGGTTTTGAGTTGAGGTGGCATTCCAATTGTAATAACCCCTTCGGATTAGCCAACACTTGTTTTCCATTTCATTTTTTTTAAGAACACAATCACAAACCAAACTCAAACATCAAAAGATTTTTACACTTTACCCTTTTCACTAAAATTACCTTCAACACGATTCACCTCCTTCCCTGAGGAGACGACCTTGGAATACGATTTCTAAGTAAAACACGACATGCAAAAGTCTCTCTGTGCTTGGAAAGCATTTTTTTTCACACACACCCACACGTATTTCATTCCACACACTCATTTTCCCATTGCTTACATTGAACCTAAGTGAGAGTGACGCTCACCCACACATAAAAGCCATATACACCTTAAGGGTTCTAGTTCAAAGGTTAAGGGAATACAACAAAAACTATCAAGCCACGAATGTAATTCCCCCCTCCTATGAATGAAGGGAACAACATCCAACTTGATCCTCCGGCAAGGTCAATGAGGGATTACCTTTAACCAACCTATAGCACCACTCCCTCATGCATTCTCCTACCAGTCCAAGCCCATGCCTTCCTAGTTAAGCTGGGGATGTTGCAACTACTCCCTACATTCCAAGGAATTGAAAGGGAGAATCCTTGCCCATCAAAGAATTCGAGGACATAGTTGTAACCTTCAACACTAAGTACGTTATGGAAGACATAGCTCATTTGAAATTTTTTCCTTTTTCCCTTAAGGAAAAAGCCAAAACATGGTTGAATTCCATGAAACCTCGATCCGTCACCTATTTGGCTCAAATGCTTTCTAAGTTTTTGAATAAATTTTTCCCGGTGCATAGAACCACAACTTTAAAAAGTAAATTCAAAAATTTTTGGAAAAGCCCAATGAGTAATTCTATCACTGTTGGGATCGCTACAAGGAATTGCTTTGATCTGTGCCACATCATGGTTTTGAATCGTCGCAATTGGTAAGTTTCTTCTATAAAAAAATCACACCGAGCTATAGAAAATTCATTGACATGATGTGTAATGGTGAGTTCTTGAACAAAGACCCCGGTGAGGCCCTCGACTACTTTAGTACATTGGCCCAAAATGTAAAATCTTGGAACTTTACGAATCCCAATGATGTAGCTAGGACGTCTCTAGGTATTAATCAACCACAAGGGGGAGGGATGTATGACTTGAGAGACCGGCAAGACCTACTTTCAAAAATTTCTAAGTTTTCTAGGAAAGTTGAGAGACTTGAGGTCAATAGGAGGCACGAGGTGTCCAATGTTTCCAAGAAAGAGGATTCTTGCTCAAATTTTGAGAGTGTGGAGCATTCCATATCAGAATGCCCTAATATTCTGACACTTAAGGAAGTGTATCATGAGCAAGTCAATGCCTTTAGCCAAACGAGGCAATCATTCTCCCCACACTCAAACAGTTACAATTTGGGTTAGAGTAATCACTCGAACTTAGTTGGAGAAATGAGAATCCCACTCCTCATACTTCAAATGCATATACACCTCCCCTGCCTCCTAAGCAAGGTCACTACCAAGGCCAAGGGCAAGCATCCAGCTCTGAATACCCCTGGTCCAATCCACAAGGGTATTCATCAAATCTACCCCCACAAAATTTCTCCCAAAGTCCACCACCCCAATGTCTTTCCCAATAAGGACCAACCAATCCTCCCACCAACCAACCACCCCATAAGGAGGAACTTGGAGGATGTGCTTTACAATTTCATCCAAAGATGAACCGCCTTTAACAACAACCTTTTGGCTTAACTCACAAAAATTACCAATCACATAGGGTTATCACAACAAGAGAAAGGGAACTTCCCCACTCTACCCCAAGAGAACCCTAAAAGCCAACATGTGATTGAGTCATTCGAGCCCACCAAAGAGAGTTGTGACCAACTCAAGGCGGTCACCACCCTTAGTAGTGGCCAACAAATTGATAAGACCGTAGTTCCAAAGGCATCACCCAAGGCCACATTGCTAAAAGAAAAGGAGACCAAGGCTGAAACCAAAAGGGCTGAGGTGAGTGATGAGGTGGGTGAGAAAGAAAATTTGGTTGATGAAAGTGTGCTTGTTTCCCCCATGCCTACTCCTTTTTCTAATCGTTTTAAGCCACCCATCAAGGTGGCTAATTATGCTTATATACTTGAGATGTTTATGCAGGTAAAGATCAACATTTCATTCCTTGATGTCATTAAGCAAATCCCGTCTTGTGCTAAGATCTTAAAGGATTGGTGCACCGTGAAGAGAAGATTAAATGCGCACAAGAAGGCATTCCTCACCGAGTAAGTGAGCTCAATCTTGAGGACCAACACCCCACCAAAGTTTAAGGATCTTGGATGCCCTACCATTGCTATAACAATTTGGAATTGCCAGGTGGAGCAAGTTCTCCTTGATTTGGAAGCAAGTGTCAACCTCCTACCTTACTCGATGTACCAATAACTCTAGTTCAAAGAATTAAAGCATACTCCAATCACACTTCAACTGGCGGATCATATAGCATCCGAACACCAAAGGGAGTAGTAGAGGATGTTTTAGTCCAAGTGGATAAATTTTACTTTTCTGTTGACTTTATTGTGTTTGATACTCACCCAGTTGCAAATCTTAGCTCCCAAATCCTTGTCATACTTGGTAGACCTTTTCTTGCCACATCTAATGTTGTGATTAATTGTAGGAACGATCTTATGAAGCTAGCATTTGGGAACATGACTATGGACCTTAATGTTTTCAACTTATCAAAACAACTGGGCGATGATGAGGAGGCACATGAGATCAATCAGATTGATAGTTTGGTGGAGGAACACTTGGATCTAATGACCACTTTCAAGTTTTGAGAGGATAAGAATGTTGATATAGAGGAGGGTGATGATAAAGAAGAGTTGGAGAGCTTAAAAGGGGTAAAAAATTGGACCCCTATATTTGAGAAGCTTCCACATCAAAAGAGAAAGATTTTCCCATCAAATGAGTAGAAACCCGTCTTGGAGTTAAAGCCACTACCATCCCATCTCAAGTACGCCTATCTTGAGGATGACAAGAATTTTTTAGTGGTGATTGGCTCAACCTTGGATGCAAAGCAAGAAGAAGATCTATTGGAAATGGTAAGAAGGCATAAGGGGGAAATTGGTTGGACAATTGCCAACATCAAGGGGATAAGCCCCCTCATTTTCACACACTGCATCTACGTTGAGGATGACTCCAAGCCGTCCTAACAACCACAAAGAAGGTGGAATCCAAATATGAAGGACGTGGTGGGGGACGAGGTGCCAAAACTATTTGGCGTGGGCATCATTTTTTGAATTGCTGATAGTAAGTGGGTTAGCCCCACGCAAGTAGTACCCAAGAAGTTAGGAGTCACCATGGTGGCAAATGAGGATAATAAGCTTATTCCAACAAGGGTGATCATTAGATGGAGAGTGTGCATTGGTTACCAAAGCTCAACTTATGCACAAGAAAATACCACTTTTCATTGTCATTCCTTGACCAAGTGTTGGAACGAGTAGCGGTGCATCTATTCTATTTCTTCTTAGATGGATACTCTGACTACAATCAAATCAAGATTGCATTAGAAGATTAGGAGAAGACCACCTTCACTTGTCCCTACGGTACTTTTGCCTACCGTCGCATGCCTTTTAGGCTATGCAATGCCCTTGGAACTTTTCAACGTTGCATGATCGGGATTTTTAGTGATATGGTGGAGAAGATTGTAAAGGTGTTATGGATGACTTCTCAGTGTTTGGGAATTCCTTTGGTTGATGTTTGGAGAATTTGGAGAGAGTTCATGAGAGATGCGAAGAGAAAAGTTTAGTCTTGAATTGGAAGAAGTGCCACTTCATGGTGACACAGGGAATTGTTCTCGAGCAGATCATCTCAGCGAAGGGGATCAAGGTTAACAAATCAAAAGTTGAGGCCATTTCCAACCTCCCTATACCAAAGGTCATGAAGGATATCAAGTCATTTTTGGGCCATGTCGACTTTTATCATCATTTTATTAAAGACTTTAGTGCAGTGGCCTGACCTTTGACCAATTCAATGTCTAAGGATGTCCCATTCGAGTGGTCGGATAATTGTGAGTGCTTGACAAATTTCCTTGTTGTTTCCTAACCTATAAACATCACCTTTTAGCATGTATAGTATATGAATAAATGGAAGTGTCACTCTCCTAGGGATGATGTCAAAAGAAAGGGCAACGGAATGGTGGATGAATGAGATTTCAAATGTGAGTATGTGTGAACAAAAGTGCTCCCCAAGCGCAAGGAGACTTTCGTGGATCGTGTTTTACGTGGTGGTATTCCAAGGTCGTTTCCACGGGAAAGGAAGTAAACTGAGGGAAATGTGATCTTGGGAGAAAGAAAGTGTAAAATCTTTGATTGTTGGAAGTTGTTTGGTGAAGTTGTTTTGATGCTAGTAAAATGAGAAACAAATATTGGCAAATCCAAGAGGTCACTCCAATAGGAATACTGTCTCAACTCAAAACCCTCCTCCAATAGAGCATGAATGAATGATTGATTTGTGGGAAGCTAGGGGTAAGATTGGTGAGTATCTAAGCATAAACCGTGACTAGGCCTACGGAATATCAAAGACTCACCAAGTTATCCACCCTCAACCCAGTCAAACCGAACCATTGAACTCTGAAAGAGGGGAGGAGAATGAGTTGAAATGGTATACCCAAGTGGAGGTTCCTCTTAGTTTTGCAAACTAAGAGATTTAGCTATTCATGCTTAAAATAAAGACAACAATATGATGAGAAGACATTATGAAAAAATAAAGACTAAAGCTAAGCATAAATGAATTGCATAAATTTAACTTCTGGATAACCAGCTCTTAGTAAAGATTGGTTGAGAAACTACTCACTCTTCATGACTTTGTTAAAACTAGAAAAGTGAGTGATGCTCATCCCTCAAAGTAGAGGAGTTACAAGGTAACACATTTTACACAAGGAGCCGATCTTCGACAAAGAATGAGTGAATCACATTCCATCCTTCACGGCTTTGGTAAAGCTCTAGAAAAGTGGAAGAGTTTCACTCCTCTAAGGGAAGAAGGAAGCTCAAGCAATGGAAGTAAAAGAAAGCAATAACACAATAAAAGAAAGCAATAATTAAAGTAAAAGAAAGCAATAAATTAAAAGGAAGCAAGAATACAATAAAAGAAAGCAATATTTAAAGAAAGCTATAAGCAACAAGGAAAGCAATAATACTTTTGGAGGGTTTTCCACTACCAAAAGATGAATGCTTTACAGGTCCTAAGGGGTGGTATTTATAGGCAACAAGGGAGGGTGAAAGTCTTGTTAGGTGGCCTTGAATCTTGTTAGGTGGACTTGAAAAGTCTTGTTAGGTGGCTTTGAATCTTGTTTGGTGGACTTGAAAATCTTGTTAGGTGGCCTTGAATTCTTTGATCCTCCTTTGTTTTGAGCTTTGATAATTGGCACCCGAGTAGTTTGTAGCTTTAATGCAATTGGCTCCCCAGTAGTTTGTAGCTTTGACGCACAAAATCCTGAAAAGAACAACAATTAATGCATTATCCTTATTGGTTTATTTTGACTAGTTTAACTTTATTCAACTAACACAATTTACCTATTAAATTATGCCTGAATTAGGGTTAATCAGTGAGGCATCTTTTATAAAACTTAAAAGCCTACTTACTACACCTCTGATTATGCGACCACCCAAGTGAAATTTACCTTTTGAGCTTATATGCGACGTGAGTGATTACGTGGTTGGCGCAGTACTCGATCAAAGGGAGGATAAGAGACCGTATGTAATATACTATGCTAGCAAAATCCTTAATGAAGCTCAAGTGAACTATACCACCACTGAAAAGGAGTTGCTAGCGGTAGTATTTGCATTGGATAAATTTCAGTCCTTTATAATTGGTTCACCAATAGTATTCTAGACTGATCACTCTTCTTTGAAGTATTTGTTGTCTAAGCAGGATGCTAAACTGAAACTCATTTATCCCGACTTGTGTTGTAAGAGGCCAATGAGGATATTCCTATCCCTAATTCTTTTCCTGATGAACATTTACTTTCAATTCATTATGTATGTCCATGGTACGCTGACATATGTAACTATCTTGGTACATAGCAAGTATCATAGCATTGGAGCCTAAAGGATTAAAGAAGATTTATAGCGGATGTGAAGTACTTCTACTACAATAACCCCGTATTTGTGTTAAGTACTACCCTGACCAAGTCATGCAGAGATGCATACCAAAAATTGAGCAGCGGGATGTCCTTGCATTTTGCCACTCAATTGCATGCGGTGGCCATTTCTCTGCAAAGAAGACTTCAAGAAAATTCTACAGTCAGGTTATTATTGGCCCTTTCTGATAAAAGATTGTATTTCATTTTGTAAAGAATGTGATAGGTGCCAACGTTTGGGTAGTGTGACCCGAAGGAACATGATGCCCCCTCTCACCTGTACTTGCTATTGAATTCTTTGATTGTTGGGGCATCGACTTCATGGGTCTCTTCCTCGTTTCATTTGGCTACTTATACATTCTACTAGCAGTGGACTACGTGTCCAAATGGGCAGAGGCTATCCTAACCAAGACCAATTACCACCAAGTCATGGTCAAATTCTTAAAAGAGAAAATCTTTTTGAGGTTTGGGATGCCTCGTGCTATGATAAGCGATAGGGGATTGCATTCTTGCAATAGGCCATTTGCGTCTTTGATGCATAAATTTGGTGTCACACATAAGGTGTCCACTGCATACTACCCATAAACCAATGGCCATGCCGAGTTGGTAAATAGGGAGATCAAAAATATCTTAGAAAAGACAGTGAATCCAAATAAAAAAGATTGGTAATTTAGACTAATTGATGCCCTATGGGCTTGCCGCCTGCAAGACTGTCTTAGGCATGTCTCCTTACTGGCTTTTCTATGGAAATGTCTGCCATTTTCCAGTCAAAATGGAACACAAGGCCTATTGGGCCATAAAGACTCTAAAATTCAATTTAAGAATGACCGAAGAGCATAGGAAACTAGAAATGAATAAATTGGAAGAGATAAGAAGAGATGCGTACGAGAGCTCTAAAATTTCAAAAGAGAGGGCTAAGATCTTTCATGACAAATCCATTGTGAGGAAGTCATTTGAGCTTGGCCAAAAAGTGCTTTTGTATAACTCTTGTCTCTCGATCATTCAAGGAAAACTCCGATCTTGTTGGGATGGTCCCTATCTTGTCAAGGTGGCCTACCCTAATGGTGTTGTGGATGTCACAAACCCTGAAGATGGCAGGACATTCAAGGTCAATGGCCAAAGACTCAAGCCATTGTTTGAGGATTTTGAAGGACAATGAGTGAAGGAGGATTTGATGGATCCAATATATCCGGAATTGATGGAGTAACTGTTCTTAAGATTTTTAGTGTACAGTCCCTTTTATTTACTTTAACTATTTATGTACTCACTTTATATTTTCGTATAGTGTTATTTTTCTTAGTTTCATATGTTGATGTTTTTGTCAAAAGCTAAAGTACGAGGTGTTCTCTAACCCCACTCATCTTTTTGTAGTCCTTCATTGCATATCATATATTTTTTTGTTGCATTGAGGACAATTCATGAAACAAGTTGGGGGGTGAGGTGCACTATTTGTATGATACTCTAATGTTTGTGGAAATTTCTTGTGGATAATACCAATTTTTGTGGTGAAAATTCACCTTTCACATTTCATACAGATTGTTGTTCACAATAGTGCAAATTATGTGAAAAATTTGAATTTTTTTGTGAAAATATCTGAATGTTGATCTGTATTCCCTTATTAAGAGTACTTGAGTTTGTTGATAAGTTGATATTTGCTTTGAATTTGGAATACATGAGCACGTTATAGAGATTCATCCTATGCTTGAGTATCACATATGCGTTTGCTTTTAAACTCAACTTTAATGGCAACTTGAATGAGTAATTTTGCCACTTTACGGATGGAGTTCACATTTTAGTGCTTGACATGAATAGTAGAGATGAGTAAGAACCCATGAGAGCTTTAGTGTCAATCCTTGTTGGAAGGGACTTACATTTACTTAAGGAACAATTCTTCAAATTTCAAATTTGTTCAATAGTCTCATTATGCTTGTTTCGGTTAGGTGCATTTGTGTAGTTGATTGACTTGTCTTGAAATGCATAATGTTCTCCCATGCTTATCTAGAGGTGATCTTAGGCCATTTTTGAATATTTTGAGCCTTAGCCTTTTTCTTGTGAAAATATTATCCCTAGTGTCGTGATCGAGCCTTAATTGAAATTCGTTTCTATGCCACACAATTGACCAAGCTAGTGAAAAATGATAAATATCTATCTCACCTTGGTTATTCCTAGAGCTGAATACGAGTGATTGTAAAAGAGAAGTAAGTATGGTGTGGAAACTCAAACAAAAGGGAGGAATGATGTTGAAACTCAGGAAGTTGAATGGAAAAAGAATGAAATCCAAGAAAAGAAGGAAAAGGGTGAGAAGAAGAAAGAATGATCAAAAGAAAAGGAAAATGTCAAGGAAAAGAAGGAAAAAAACAAAGCGTTTGGTGATAGTGTAAGAATAAAAATCCCATGAAGAGGGAGATGTTTTTGAAATAAAAGTCTTTCACTCGAAACAACCCTCTTTGTTATCCTATATCCTTCATTTCTTGTTCCTAAATGTAGCTCCAAGGCCCCATTATAATCCTGGAAATTCTAATTGATCTAGAGAAGTATAGGAGATGCATAGTTATAAAGAAAAAGAGAAGTTGGTTTGCTATATAGTGCCCTAGAACCCCTTTCATGAGATTATACCAAGGTTGTTTCAATTTCATGCATAAACTTCATTTTTGGATTATATGTGAGCATATTTTGGTTCATGCACAAGATTATGTCTCACATATACACATGGAGAGTATGCCTGTATAACGTAGGTGTGTTTCATTGTTGAGAGACACCCTTGATGAGTTGCATCGAAGCTTGATTTGGATAGCCAAAGAGAATGTGAATTCCATTGTGTAAGGGTTTAAATTACTTGTCCATTGCACACACACAAAAGTTTGAAAATGAATGTGTAGGTGCATACTTTAGACTAGTATTTAAATTCATAGTGTTGCTTATGTGTTATTGGTTCAGTTAGTTGAATGACGTGTTAGGTAGCTCTACGCTTAAAGGATGAGGGAGTATGACTCAACTTTTGATATTTGATCAGATTTAGGAATGCCCGTGTTGTTTGAACTGATGTTTTACATTTTTGGTATTCATATTGGTAGTAAATTAGAAATCCATGTCTTGTACTTTAAAAAAATAAAAAATCTTAAATCAAGTTGCAATTTCAAAAATGAATGTGGGTATGATCAACCAATTGTAGTTCGTTGGTGTGGTTCAAGATTTTGGTTTGTTAGATGTCTTAATAAGGGCATTGAAATGTTTTGGAGTTGAGGAAAGTTGGAGTGGATGTGAAATATTGAACAACGGAAAGGTTTTGCCTACTGGAATTTTTTGCCTCAGGTAGTAAGTAAAACCTTCCAGAAGGTTTTGATCGACCTTTCAGAAGGGTTTAGCCCAGAAAACAAAAAACAAAGGTTTGAAGTTTGATTTATTTTAGAAACCCTTCACATTTTCCCTAAAATTTCAAGCTTCCAAACTCTATCACCTTCCTCAAACCTCTTCCAATCTTCAAAAATTTTCACCAAAGCTCAAGATTCTCATCTCTCCTCTTGATTGAAGTGGATTTTGGGTGGTTATTGCCAAAAAATGTGGGTGTTCTACACAAGCCCTAGGTCCTCATTTTTCCCAAGTTTCTCAAGTCAATTTTTGATCCCTTTAAAAACCCCAAACTAAATTGCTGTGGCTCGAAGGAATGAAATTTCTATGGAGGTGCTTGAGCCTTTGGAGAGTATATGGTGGATGTTTTTGACACTTCTATGTCTTAGGGCACTATTACCCCACATGGCTAGCACGAAGAGAACGGGTCTAAACCCTCCTCCACCCACGGGCTCTAGCTCCCGCAAGAGGACTGAAAAGGGCCCCAGTGGCCAAGAGGAGAGGAAAACTAAAGCGAAACATGATGCCCAGAGGCAAATGATTGAGGAAAAGGGTGTAACATGTGAGAGATACGTGGATAGGATTTCTATCAGACCTAACAATGAGGTTGTGAGAATTATCGAAGCACGGGGTTTGTCTTCATGGTTTGAGGAGGTTGAGGGCTACAATTTAATCATGTGCCGTGAATTTTACAAGAAGTTGACAGTGTTCGGTGAGAATGAGGATAAGTTGAGGATGAACATACAAGGGAAGATTTTCAAGGTGACCCCCGCTACGATTGCCATGGTATTGGAGTATGAGAGGCCTCCCCCGACTACCCCAGTCTACCTATATAACGTAGATGGGGGCAGGACTCTTACTGACTATGTGGCACTCACCTATGAGGACTCGACCACGTTTAAGGGAACAACGTTGGCCGGGGGCCTCAAGCATGCTTATAGGGTTATGAATAAGGTGTTGCATTATAATTTGATGCCCCGGGGTTCGGAGAAAAACCCGAACATAGAGAAGCTGGCCTTGCTCCATTCTTTCTATATGGGGGTGGCTATGGATGTGGCATACTTGATTTGGGAGGATATATAGGAGTTTGCCCAGGTTGTAAAGCCAAAGGAAAATCTCCCCTTTGGAAGCCTCGTCACCAAACTGTGCAATCACACCAATGTGAAGAAATACGCACAGGCTGTTCTACTTCCCCCAGAGACTGGAGCCATTGGGAAGTCCAGCAGCAACAAGATAGCTGCCAAAACTAGGGGAGAGAGACCTAGTCCTAGGGGGCCAAAGCCGTCAGAAGCCGGACCATCTTCTTTAGCACCTACACATGCTCATGCTAGCACCATGTCGCAGTGCTTGGATGCATTAGAGTCCACTATGCACGGCCTATTGAATATGGTGTTGCGGCTCTTTCAGGAAACGTTCCTGGGTGAACCCATCCCAGAGGAACTCCGTCGTAACCTACTAGACCTTCACCCTTTGCTCCTATGCCTTCTACAATTGTCGAGGTGGAAGATGATGACAATGAAGATGAGGGGACAGAGTCTGAGTTTGAAATCGAGGAGGAGGATGCATTTGATGGGGAGCACTTTTGTTCACACATACTCACATTTGACATTTCATTCATCCACCATTCCGTTGCCCTTTCTTTTGACATCATCCCTAGGAGAGTGACACTCCCCTTCATTCATATAATATACATGCTGAAAGGTGATATTTAGAGGTTAGGAAACAACAACGAATTTTGTCAAGCAACTAGAAAAAATCAAGTTGGGGGTGTGATTAGCACAAAAACATGACATATATTGTATGCTAATCTGTTCTTTTATACTTGTCATTGTTATGAAATCGGGAAGAAATGTGTTTAATCTTACCTTTAATGGAGTTTTTGTGCAAATGTAGGTGAAAAGGCATATATGGTTGGAGTTACACCCCAATGAAGTGTTTGAAATCAATGATGATGAGGGGATTACTTAAAGAAAGGCTTGGAGGGTAAAGAAACAAGAAAATTGCATTTTAGATGAAAACCTTCCGGAAGGTTTGGCTAGAAACATTGTGTAAAGTGTTTTACCTTGTAACTCCTCTACTTGGAGGGATGAGCATCACTCACTTTTCTAGCTTTAACAAAGTCATGAAGAATGAGTAGTTTCTCATCCAATCTTTAGTAAGAGGTGATTATCTGGAAGTTATATTTATACATTTCGTTTATGCTTAGCTCTAGTCTTTATTTCTTTATAATGTCTTCTCATCATATTGTTGTCTTTATTTTAAGCATGAATAACTAAATCTCTTAGTTGGGAAAACCAAGAGGAACCTCCACTTGGGTATACCATTTCAACTCATTCTCCTCCCCTCTTTTAGAGTTCAATGATTCGGTTTGACTGGGTTGAGGGTGGATAACTTGGTGAGTCTTTGATATTCCGTAGGCCTAGTCACGGTTTATGCTTATCTACTCACCAATCTTATCTCCAGCTTCCCATGAATCAATCGTTCATTCATGCTCTATTGGAGGAGGGTTTCAAGTTGAGGTGGTATTCCTATTGGAGTAACCTCTTGAATTTGCCAACATTTGTTTCTCATTTTACTAGCATCAAAACAACTTCACCAAACAACTTCCAACAATCAAAGATTTTACACTTTATTTCTCCAAAAATCACCTTCCCCTCGGTTTACTTCCTTCCTGTGAAAATGACCTTGGAATATCACCAAGTAAAAACACGATCCGCGAAAGTCTCCTTATGCTTGGAGAGCACTTTTGTTCACACATACTCACATTTGACATTTGATTCATCCACAATTCCATTGCCCTTTCTTTTGACATCATCCATAGGAGAGTGACACTCCCCTTCATTCATATACTATACATGCTAAAAGGTGATGTTTAGAGGTTAGCAAATAACAAGGAATTTTGTCAAGCAACTAGAAAAACTCAAGTTGGGGGTGTGATTAGCACAAAAACATGACATATATTGTATGCTAATCTGTTCTTTTATACTTGTCATTGTTATGAAATCGGGAAGAAATGTGTTTAATCTTACCTTTAATGGAGTTTTGTGCAAATGTAGGTGAAAAGGCATAAATGGTTGGAGTTACACCCCCAATGAAGTGTTTGAAAGCAATGATGATGAGGGGATTACTTAAAGGAAGGCTTGGAGGGTAAAGAAACCAAGAAAATTGCATTTTAGATGAAAACCTTCCGGAAGGTTTGGCTAGAAACCTTTTGGAAGGTTTACACTGGGTCTGCCTATTCACTGCCAGAAACCTTCAAGAAGGTTTTCTCTATTGGAATGAACCTTTCGAAAGTTTTGCATAGAATTTTCGGAAGGTTTTGCTTACTGGAATGCTCATTTAACTGTTCCTACACAAACCTTCCGGAAGGTTTTACCCTGAATGCCCAGACAACCTGAAACTCAAGCTCTGCCATTTAAGGGTCAAACTTACACCTCTCCATCTTGTCCTTTTACATCCCTTACACGTCTACAAGCCTCTCCTCACCTCTAGTTGGACTTCGAATGGCATTACTGAGAAGGAGAGAGAAGAGCAAGGCAAAGAGAGGGGAATGCTATACTTGTCCTAGTCTGCAACATTCCATCCAATCAGCCCCCCTCTTGATTGGAAGCCTTTCTTTCACCTATGGAGCTCTCTATGGACAAAAATACATTGCTCATGACACATTCATTCAGATCATATTGCATTGTAGAGAGAGAAGTTTTAGGTAGAAAACATAGTTAGAGAGAGAAAGCTTATATTTTTACATTTCTTCCATCCATTTCTCTTGTAATCTATTGTAAGACTTGTGTAAGCTTCCTTTATTGTCTTAAATGCTATTTATTTCTAGTATATTTCAAGTTTAGTCAAGTATCTTAACTTCTACCATTAATTTATTTGAGTTTTATACATTTCATGCTCTAAATGGGTATTAAATGCATTTTCCTTTTGTTGTGTTTTCTTGCATTAGTTTAAGTTCCAAGCTTCATTTCTTCATAATGTCTATCCATTTCACTTATGTCCTTGTTTTGAATGTGAGTAGCTAAGTTTATAGTTGGCTAATCCAAGGGAGAACTCGTCTTGGGTATGCCATTTCAACTCATTTTCTTTCCTCCTCGTAGTGTATGTTGATTCGGTTTGACTGGGTTGAGCGTGGATGTGGTTATGAATCTTTGTTGTCCCATAGACTTGTCATGGGTTATGCTTGGATCCTCGCTTCCATCTTAGTCACTCGTTTCCCACAAATCAATCGAACATCTAAACACCATTGGAGGAAGGTTTCGAATTGAGTTGACATTCCCGTTATAGTAATTACCACTTCGGATTAGCCAACAATTTTTTTCTATTTCATTTTCATGAAGAACACAATCACAAACCAAACTCAAACATCAAAAGATTTTTACACTTTACCCTTTTCACCAAAATCACCTTCAACACGATTCACCTCCTTCCCTGAGAAGACGACATTGGAATACGATTTCCAAGTAAAGCACGACATGCAAAAGTCTCTCTGCGCTTGGGGAGCATTTTTTTTCACACACACATACATTTCATTCCACACATCCGTTTTTCCATTGCGTACATTGAACCCAAGTGAGAGTGAGACTCACCCACACATAAAAACCATATACACCTTGAGGGTTCTTGTTTGGATGTTAAGGGAATACAACAAAAACTATCAATCATTTTTGCCACCGTTGCCGGGGAAGGCAAGTGTTGAATTGAAAAGGTGATTTTTAGACAACAGAGGTAAGTCCCGTGATTTTTATCATGGGCTAAGGTACATTGCTCTTTGTACATATTTTTATTTGTTTACATTGTCAATTGTAGATAGTTGTTATATGTAGGGACAAGATGAACAAAATTGATTAGTTAGACAACCCTTGGGCCCCAAGACGAACATTGACCAAGACCCACCCAAAGATACGGGTGATAATTTTAAGAATGTAGGTGCCAATGCGAACATGCAAAGGGGTGGGTGAGTGCAAGAACCTAGAATGTCTAATCCACGAATGCAATTCCCCCTCCTATGAATGATGGGAAAAACATCCAACTTGATCCTCCGGCGAGGTCAATGAGGGATTACCTTCAACCAACCCATAGCACCACTCCCTTATACATTCTCCTACCGGTCCAAGCTCATGCCTTACTAGTTAAGCCGGGAATGTTGCAATTACTCCTTACATTCCACGGAATTGAAAAGGAGAATCCTTACTTCCACATCAAATAATTCAAGGACATAGTTGCAACCTTCAACACTAACTATGCTATGGAAGACATAGCCCATTTGAAATTTTTTTCCCTTTTCCCTTAAGGACAAAGCCAAAACATGATTGAATTCCTTGCGACCTCGATCCATCACCTCTTTCCCTCAAATGCTTTCTGAGTTTTAGAATAAATTTTTCCCGATGCATAGCAAATTCAAAACTTTTTGGAAAAACCTAATGAGCTATTCTATCAATTTAGGATTGCTACAAGGAATTGCTGCAATCTGTGCCACATCATGGGTTTGAATCGTGGCAATTGGTAAGTTTCTTCTATGAAGGAATCACACCGGGCCATAGATAATTAATTAACATGATGTGTAATGGTGAGTTCTTGTACAAAGACCCCGATAAGGCCCTCGACCACTTTAGTATATTGGCCCAAATTGCACATTATTGGGACATTACGAATCCCAATGATGTACCTAGGACAACTCCGAGTAGTAATTAACAACAAGGGGGAGGGATGTATGACTTGAGAGACCGGGAAGACGTGCTTTAAAAAATTTCTAAGTTTTCTAAGAAAGTTGAGAGTCTTGAGGTTGAGGTCAATAGGAGACACGAGGTGTCCAATGTTTCATGGAAAAAGGAGTCTTGCTCAATTTGTGAAGTGTGGAGCATTCCATATCGGAATGCCCCAACATTCCTACACTTAAGAAAGTGTATCACAAGCAAGTCAATGACTTTAACCAAATGAGGCAATCATTCTCCCCACAGTTAAAACACTTACAATTCGGGTTGGAGTAATCACTCAAACTTTAGTTAGAGAAATGAGAATCCCACTCCTCAGGATTCAAATGCATATACACCTCACGTGCCTCCTAAGCAAGTTCACTACCAAGGCCAAGGGCAAGCGTCTAGCTTCCAATAGCCCCAGTCCAATCCGCAAAGGTATTCATCAAATCCACCCCCACAAAATTTCTCCCAAAGTCCCCCTCCCCAAAGTTTTTCCCAACAAGGACCATTACCTCCCCATAAATAGGAACTTGGAGGATGTACTTCACAATTTCATCCAAATCCAAACCGCCTTTAACAACAACATTTTGGCTCAACTTACAAAAGTTGTCAATCATATAGGGTTATCACAACAAGAGAAGTGGAAATTCCCTGCTCAACCCCAAGAGAAATCCAAGGGCCAACATATGATTGAGTCCTCTGAGCCCACCAAAGAGAGTTGTGAGCAACTCAATGAGGTCACCACCCTTCATATTGGCTAACAAATTGATAAGACCGTTGTGTCAAAGGCCTCACCCATGGCCGCATTGCCAAAAGAAAAAGAGACCAAGGGTGACAACAAAGGGGGTGAGGTGAGTGATGAGGTGGGTGAGAAAGAAAAATTGGTTGATGAAAGTGTGCTTGTTTCACCCATGTCTACTCCTTTCCCTAATCGTTTAATGCCACCTGTCAAGGTGGCTAATTATGCAGGTATACTTGAGATATTTAGGCAAGTAAAGAACAACATTCCACTCTTTGATGCCATTAAGCAAATTAAATCTTGTGCTAAGATCTTGAAGGATTTGTGCACCGTGAAAAGAAGATTAAATATGCAGAAGAATTCATTCCTCCCTGAGCAAGTGAGCTCAATCTTGAGGACTAACACCCCACCAAAGTTCAAGGATCCTGGATGCCCTATCATTGCCATAACAATTGAGAATTGTCGGGTGGAGCAAGCTCTCTTTGATTTGGGAGCAAGTGTCAACCTCCTACCTTACTCGGTGTACCAACAACTCTAGCTCAAAGAATTGATGCCTACTCCAACCTTGATTCAACTAGCAGACCGTAGTGTCCGAACACCAAGGGGAGTAGTAGAGGATGTTTTAGTCCAAGTGGATAACTTTTACTTTTTCGTTGACTTTATTGTGCTTAATAATCACTTGGTTGCAAATCTTAGCTCCCAAATCCCAGTCATACTTGGTAGACCTTTTCTTGCCACATCTAATGCTGTGATTAATTGCAAGAATGGTCTTATAAAGCTAGCATTTGGGAACATGACTATGGACCTTAATGTTTTTAACTTAACAAAACAATCGGAAGATGATGAAGAGGCACATGAGATCAACTGGATCGACACTTTGGTGGAGAAACATTTGGATCTAATGAGCACTTTCAAGCTTGGAAAGGAGGAGAATGTTGATATAGAGGAGGGTGATGATAAAGAAAAGTTGGAGAGCCTAAAAGGGGTAGAAAAATGGACGCTTACATTTGAGAAGCTTCCATGTTAAGAGAGAAAGATTTTCACATTAAATGAGCAGAAACTCGTCTTGGAGTTGAAGCTAATACCATCCCATCTCAATTATGCTTATCTTGGGGATGACAAGACATTTTCAATGGTGATTAGCTCAACCTTGGATGAAAAGCATGGAGAAGATCTCTTGGAAGTGTTGAGAAAGCATAAGGGGGCAATTGGTTGGATAATTGCCGATATCAAGGGGATAAGCCCCCTCATTTGCACACACCGCATCTACCTTGAAGATGACTCCAAGCCGTCCCAACAACCACAAAGTAGGTTGAATCCAATTATGAAGGCGTGGTGAGGGACGAGGTGCTAAAACTACTTTATGTTAGCATCATTTTTCTGATTTTTGATAGTAAGTGATTTAGTCCCACGCAAGTAGTACCCAAGAAATCAAGAGTCACCGTGGTGGCAAGTGAGGATAGTGAGCTTATTCCAAAAAGGGTGATCACCAGATGGAGAGTGTACATTGATTACCAAAAGCTCAACTTATGAACAAGAAAAGACCACTTTCCATTGTCATTCCTCAACCGAGTACTGGAATTAGTAGTAGAGCATCTATTCTATTGCTTCTTAGAAGGATACTCCGGCTACAATCAAATCGAGATTGCATTGGAAGATTAGGAGAAGACCACCTTCACTTGTCCCTATGGTACTTTTGCCTACTATCGCATGCCTTTTGGGCTATGTAATGCCCCTGGAACTTTTCAACATTGCATGGGGATTTTTAGTGATATGGTGGAGAAGATTTTGGAGGTGTTTGTGGATGACTTTCTCAGTGTTTGGGGATTCCTTTGGTCGATGTTTGGAAAATTTGGGAGAGAGTTCTTGAGAGGTGCAAGGAGAAGAGTTTAGTCTTGAATTGGGAGAAGTACCACTTCATGGTGACATAGGGAATTGTTCTCGGGCACTTCGTCTCGGCAAAGGGGATCGTGGTTGACAAATCAAAAGTTGAGGCCATTTCCAACCTCCCTACGCCAAAGGTCATCAAGGATATCAGGTCATTTCTGGGCCATGCTAGCTTTTATTAGCGTTTTATTAAAGACTTTAGTGCATTGGCCTGACTTTTAACCAATTTATTGTCTAAGGATGTCCTATTCGAGTGGTCAGATAATTGTGAGACATCCTTTACAAAAGTTAAAAGCATGCTTACTGCACCTTCGATTATGCGGCCACTCAAGTAGGATTTACCTTTTGAGCGTATGTGCGACGAGAGTGATTACGCGGTCGGTGCAATACTTGGTCAAAGGGATGATAAGAGATCGTATGCAATAAACTATGCTAGCAAAACCCTTAATGGCTCTAAGAATTCCAAATCTTGACAAAAAAATTTCTTTTAAAAAGTTGAACCCTTTGCGGTGATCATTACTTCGACAAGGGAATGCTTTTACCCATTTAGAAACATAATCAATGGCAACCAAAATGTACAGATAACCAAAGGATGGAGGAAATGTTCCCATAAAATTGATGATGCAACAATCAAAAATTTCAATAATCAAAATAGGGTTTAAAGGCATCATGTTTCTTTTCAAAATATTCTCAATTCTTTGATATCTGTCACAATTTAGACAAAAGACCTGTACATTTTTAAAAAGTGTGGACCAATAAAATTCACACTGCAAAATTTTAGTAGCAATTTTTTTTGAAGAAAAATGGCCTTCACAAACTTTAGAATGACAAAATGAGATGAACTGATTGATTTCATGATTGGGTACACAATGTCTTGTTATATAATATTTACAATACTTAAATAAATAAGGATCTTTCCAAACAAAATTGCATACCTCACCCAAAAATTTCACTAGAAGAGTTTCATCCTCCCCTAAAAAAACATATTTTAAGTTAGTTGGGAGAGGTTTCAATTCTGCCTTAATAGCTTCAACACAAGGCTTTATAAACTTCAATTCATTAGGGAGTAATTTTTCAAATTTTGGACTCCATACTTCAATGACTGACCTATCTATAGACTCATCATTTCGTACAGACTCTAATGCATGTGAAACTTTTTTTGTACAAAATTTTTCAAACAGAATTTGAGTTAACAACTCAACACAATTCACTTCATGCATCATTTCCACTTCCCTAGGCTGTTTTTCAATGTTCAACACATTCAATTCCTAAGTCATGTTTCTGAATGAAAGTTTCATGATTCCTTTCCTACAATTAATCAATGCATTTGATGTAGAAAGAAATGGTCGACCTAGAATGACAGGAATTTATGTAGAGGCACGCAAAACTGGTTGAGTATCTAAAACAATGAAATTCACTGAGAAATAGTTTTTATCAACTTGAACGAGTACATTCTCCACAAACTGCTCATGGGGGATTTCAGAAATTGGTCTTCCAATTGCAATGTAACATTAGTGGGCTTCAATTCACCCAACCCTAACTGTTTATAGATCGAATGTGGAAGCAAATTGACACTGGCTCCCAGATCAAGCGGCGCTTGCTCAATCCAAAAATTTATGATTATGCATAAAACGATAGGACTTCCATAATCTTTGTATTTAAGAGGGATCTTGTGTTGAATGATAGCACTAACCAACTCAGTTAAGAATGCTCTTTTCTGTACATTGATATTTATTTTCACCATGCAAAGGTCTTTTAGAAACTTGGTGTAGGATGGGACTTGTTTGATTGCATCCAACAGGGGAATGTTAATCATTACTTGCTCAAACAACTCAAAGATTTCAGAATGATTTGTTAGAGATTTATGTTTCTTGACTCTTTGAGTATAAGGTAATGGAATAGGATTGGAAGGTTCTTTTTAATTTGACAATTCTGCTTCCTTTCTAGTTACAGGCTTAGGCTCAACGTGTTCATTTACTGGGATTGACTCGGGTTATGGCTCAAGAATTAACATGGCGTTAATGGTTTTTCAATCACCTTACCACTTCTCAATGTGGTAATTGATTGCACCTGAATCAGAGATGGTTGGGAAGACACAATAATAGCCTGATTTTGAATCTTTGGGGGTTTGAGTTGAGATAGAAAATTTTCCTTCTCTGATATGCTCATTGACTGGCTTAATTTGGCTAGATGACTCTTGATATCTTCAATATTCTATGAAGTTTGAGCTTTGAAATCATTAAATGCATGTGTGGTTTGAGTATTGAAACTCATTTGACATTGACTAAATTGGTTCATGGTGTACTCTAGACTCCTTTTATGTGAGGGTTGATAAGGCTGATATGACTGCTGAGTCTGTGGTTGACCTGAGGGTGGACCTGGTGGCTGACTCACAAGTTGTGTTCTTTCAACTGAAATTTGGGTGATTCTGCTAACCTAGGTTATAGGTTTCAAAATAAGGATCCGAATAGGGCTTGTTATAATTTGAAATGGCATTGGATTGCTCCATCAAGACCTCTTTAAATGCTAGAATGATGGGACATTCCCCTGTTGGATGTTCGGACAATGCACAGATTTCACTTGACTACTCAGTGGTAGATGATGAGCGTGTAATATTGCATACTTAACGGCCTCCTTACATGCTTTTTAACTAAACTTTGCATTTAATTACTTAGAGTTAGTCGAAGTTGCAAATAATGTAGAAATTTTGATTAGGTAATTATAGCGTAAATGATGAATTTCGGAATCCTGCAACTAAGTGTGAATGAGTTGTGAAGAGACTGAAACATTACATGAGGATCGAGAGACTTGGAAGGTGAAGAAATCAAGAACAAATGCATTTCAAAGAAAACCTTTCGGAAGGTTTGCATCGACCTTCCGAAAGGTTTAGCCCACTATTTTTCCCAATTTCTGACACAATACCTCTGTTTTTTCCCATTTTTGACCATGATCCACTTCGAATCTTGTAACGTCACAAAAATCACCTTTGACGGCATTACAATCTAAAAAGCATTCACATAATGAGAGCACTAATATGATCCAAAAAAATAAGACTTCATTTTCATCCATAAAATTTACAACATTATCCAAAAGAATTGCCCAACCAGGGCATTTACATTTCAAAAATTTAACTATCAAAGCGCAGTGGAAAAACAAAAGAAAAACTAGACTTCACAATGTTTAGAATAAATATCCTAGTCTAGAACAAAAGCAAGTGTCGCTCTAAGCACCCACCTCGGGATTCACGCTCCCGTCTATCGGAGTCTCCCAGTGTTTGGGCTCCTCGACTCCCAGCTCTTCCTCGAGAGGATAATCTGAAAAGGTTGTTAAGTAGGGGGTGAGCACGAAACTTTGTAGGAAAATTCTTTCAAACTCGAACAAGGTTTATAAAAGAATATAAAATGGTCGGTCTCATTTTACAAATAGCATATATAACTTTTGAAGAAAACATGGACATTTGAAAACAGATCTCAAGTTTAAGTAACAACAATAATTTAATGAATAAAAGAACTCAATATACAATTATAATTCATTTCACCATAAACCTTTTCTCACAAGTTCTTGCGGAATCCCATATTTCCAAGATTTTTGTAGAATAAACAATAACTCATGACTTGAAAATTTCACAACAATATATACATGTATCTCAACCATGATGTAAGGCATCCACATGAATCAACACATTGAGTAACATCTAGCCCACACACACACATCCAAATCTTCTTAAAGATATCCAACCTTTAGGAAGGGTGTATACCATACCAATGGTAGTAACGTATCCAACTCAGGCATTAGTATACTAATCCTCTGCCCGATACCCGTCAATAATAGCGGTTTAGTCTTACCAAAGCACTAACCCCACTACGAGTGGTAGAAAAAGTTCAAACCCACACAGAGTATGAAGAACGTCTACCCATTCTACGATATCTCTTCAAACGCCACCCACGGTCATCCCACACTCATAAGAGATACAATACCAAACTCAATTACTCAATTTCTCAATTTACAAGCATATCTCAAAAATCCCCAAATTTATCATGTGACAATTCCAATAACCAATTAAGATTACCTCAACTAACATTTTTATCTTTACTTTTACAATCTGCATAGTTCATGCATACTTCATTACATCTATTGGCATTTCAAAAACATAATTACTTTACTATATGATAATAAGAATGTGGGCGTTTACAA
Source organism: Ilex paraguariensis (assembly GCA_963454935.2). Taxonomy (NCBI): domain Eukaryota; kingdom Viridiplantae; phylum Streptophyta; class Magnoliopsida; order Aquifoliales; family Aquifoliaceae; genus Ilex; species Ilex paraguariensis. The sequence goes on along the minus strand of CAUOFW020003196.1, from coordinate 166 downwards.
ATCTTGAAATGTGCAAAACATGAAAGTTATAGATCTGAATGTACTCTATATTGTATCAATATTTCAGCTCAATCAGATGGTTAGATCAAAGTTATGACAATTTTACGAAAATTGGTCCTGAGATGTCACCTTCCGGATGCTATAGCCTACTGGAATGAACCTTCGG
>CAUOFW020003195.1:0-39278 GCA_963454935.2 Ilex paraguariensis | reverse complement strand
TCAAGTACTGAGGGAAGAGTAGAGCCACCAAAATCTAAGAACGAATACCCTCATATTCAGGTTTTAAACCCACCACAGCCTAACAACATTCATGTCTGCTGCATCAGTATTAAATGGATGGTAGGTCCTCATTTCCTCACAGACTCCTCGAATGTGAGAGTAATAATCTTCAATGCTTTGAGTACTCTGTTCTAGCTGGAAATACTCCTTGCACACCTCATAAGCTCAGGTAAAATTGCCTGTACCAGAATACATAGTGGCCAAGTGATTCTATATCTCCTTGGCAGTGTCAAGGTAGAGTAGAGTAGAATTAATACTAGGCTCAATGTTATTCAGTAGTAAAGAGATAATTTGAGCATCTTCTTGCTCCCATTGATTATAACCAGGACTCTCTTTCTTGGGTTTAGGATCCACCCAAATTTTTTTATATCCTTTGCCTCGAAGAAAGATTTGAACAGACCGGGACCATAACGTATAATTGGTCCCTTTAAATTTAACAAAGGTCATGAGACTATTGATAATAGTAAGAGGAGGCAAAGATGGAGTAAGTGCCCTAGTATCTTGCTTGGGTTCCAAAAGAAAAATTGGATGCTAGAATAATCCAAAAGAAAAAAAACAAGCTGCTGGAAGTGAAAACAAGCTGTTGGAAGTGTTACACTGCTGAACCAAACAAGCTAAGCCTGAAAACAGGCTGCTGAAAGTGTTACACTACTGAACCGAACATGCTAAGCCCTCTGAACCACTGAACCGAGCTGGAAAACAAGCTGCTGGAAGAGAGTAGGTTGAACCAGAAGAGTTACACTACTGAACCGGACAGGCTTAGCCAACTGGACCACTGAACTGGGCTGGTTTTGCTCGCTGAATCACTGAACCGGACTGATTAGGCACGCTGGACCGTTGAACTGGGGTGAAAATTGACTGAATGTGCAAAACTATCTGAACTGGACTACAAACACTCACTGGACCGATGAACCGGGACTAAACTGGGATTGATTCAGTCTAGGCTGAATCGGGGGTTGGACCCGATTTAATTAGGCTGGATTAGGACCGGGTTGGACCGAGGTGGATCGGGTCTGGACAAGTGTCTGGACCTTGTCTCTCCATTCGTTGATTAGGGTTTCAGTGTACCCAGGTCTTGACTGCGCCTCACCACCACTACAAACGGAAGCCCACCACAACAGCTAACACCATCACCATAACTCCGGCAAACACCACGATGAAGAACAAAAGATGGCGACCACCACAACAGTCACCACCACCGCTACACTTTGACAAACACCAGAACCACAACAGTACCACCCACCACTACCACGATGACAGTATCACTACCACTACCACTATGCTTTGACAAGCAACGACACCACACCAGTACCACAAACAGACCACCACCACTTATGCTTCGACAAACACCGACACCACCACAGTACCCACAAACAGAATTAATTTATTTAGAATATAGTTATGATCGTAATCGCTCCGATACCATGTTAAATGTGAAAAATTAACACTATTAGAGAGAAACAGAGATAGGTTAAAAAACTTAACCTAGTTCTCATCAATCACTTATATTTATAGTTAACCTACAATTATAAGATTTACACATACACCCTTTGACTATTAACAATTTACATATACTATCCCATTATTCTTAACAAGACATATACATAGCATATATTTAATATAATGCAAATACTATACCCATATAGATTCTCAATAGAAAATGAAGAATTTTTATTAAATAGTAAATTGTTCACTACAAAAAGCTATTTTTTAGTATATAATTCTATCAATTTTTCTATTTATACTCAAATCCATGTTGCCTTGCATCTAACTCCCATTCGCTCCACATGACTGTCAAAAGTCTTTCCTGGTATGCTCTTTATGAAGGGATTTGTTAGGTCATTTGCTGATGCAATATTGGTCACCAATACATCCTCTTACGACGATGTCTCGTATAGGTAATACTTACGCTCAATGGGTTTCCCCTTCTTATGGATTCGTGGCTCCTTTGAGTTAGCAACTACTCCTTTATTGTCACAATAAAGTGTAATAGCCAATCTTGCCGAAGGTATAACTTCTAAGTCCATAAGCTAAACTACCTCTTTGGCTGCCTCAGAGGCTGCCATGTATTTTCCCTCCATGGTGGAATCAGCAATACAAGATTGCTTAGTACTCCTCCAACTTATAGCTTCACCTCTTAGGGTAAACACATATTCTAAAGTAGATTTTTTCTGGAGTCTTTATTTGACTAAAATCAGAGTCTGTGTATCTGAGGGGTACTAGACTATCTGTCTGGTAAACCAACATATAATCTCTCATCCTTTTTAGGTACTTGAGAATATGTTTTATCAGAGTCCAATATTCTTGTCCAAGGTTAGATTGATATCTATTAACCATGTCAACGACAAAACAGATATTAGGTCTAGTGCAAAGCATAACATAGATTAGACTTTCCGTTGTCGAATCATGAGGAACTGCTTTTGTGTTCTATATCTCTTTAGGTGTCCTAGGACACTGCTAATTTGACTGAGAAACTCCATGTTTGAAAGGATAAGCCTGATGTCTTATCCTTGCGATTTCACATAAGGTTGATCCTATTGATGTGGTTAGCTTTCCCCAAAACCTTCATATCAAACTGATTGAATAATCATACCCTAACAGAAGATAACATCCTCACATCATTTCTAATGAATACGATATCATTCGTGTAAAGTACTAGGAACACTATCACGTTTCTGTCACGCTTTTTATATATACTAGACTCATTTGGGCATTGTTCAAAACCATAAGGTTTTATAGTTAGATTAAAATGAATGTTCCAAGACCTAGATGCCTGCTTAAGTCCCTAAATGGACCTCTTAAGCTTGTATACTAGATGTTCTTGGCCTTTTGCTACAAATCCATCTGGTTACACCATATAGCTTCACTCGTCAAGATTCCCCCGTTAAGGAATGTTGTATTGACATCCATTTGCCAAATCATGTAATCGTGATGAGCGGCAATGGATAAGAGAATCCAGATCAATGTTAGCGTAGCTACCGGTGAAAAAGTCTCCCTATAATTGATTTCTTCTTTTTGAGTAAACTCTTTCGCAACAAGTCTTGCCTTAAAGGTGTCTACCTTATTGTCTGATTCTTTCTTCCTCTTATATACTCACTTGCATCCAACCATTGGATGGTTCTACATGTTCCCAAACTTGATTGGAGTACTTGAACTCCATCTCAGACATTATAGCCTTTTTGCAAAAATTCTACATCTTTATCTTGAAGTGCTTCGTTGTAGGGTCGACATTTTGTTCCTCAGGGATTCGGTCAAAAGACTCCTAAGAACATATACCAGTCGGGTTGACGAACAACCCTTCCACTAAGACAAAGCACTATCTGTATTTATATATCATTAGTTACATGTTGTGCATGATCTGCACGAGTATTGATATTCCTCCCACTACGACGTCGTAATGGGATATCGTCTACTCTTTAATAGGATGTTTCATCTTGTACATTTGGTATTGAAGAAGTATTCGTTGATCTATCTCCTCTCAACTCTTCGAGAATAATTCTACTTTTGGGCTTGCTATCCATAAAGTAGTCTTCCTATAAGAATCGGGCACTGGTGCTAATAATGACATTCTAATTCTTAGGACTATATAAAAGACCACCATTTGTTCCTCTTGAATACCCTATAAACAGATTTTTGTTCTTGATTCTAGCTTATCTGTGTTCCCTTTCAAAACTTGTCCTGGACAACCCCAAAAGGAATCAGGTAAAACTGAATAACTCAGTCAGATCTCACCATATCTAGTAAGAGTCGTATTCCTTCTTTTTACCACATCTTTTTGTTGTGGTGTGCTAGTGTAGGCAAGTGGGATGTAATCCCTACCTCTGATAAGTAGTCTCGAAACTCTCCTAAGAGGTATTCGCCACCACGATCAGATCGTAATGTCTTTATACACTTTCCTTTACACTTTTTCGTTTCAACCTTAAACTCTTTGAATTTCTCAAAGCATTCAGACTTGCGGCGCATCAAATAAATGTACCCATACCTTGAATATTCATCAATGAAAGTGATGAAATCTTCAAAGCCTTTCTCTAGCTTGGATAGTCATAAGTCCACACAAATCAGAATGAGCCAATGCCAACAGATCTTTTGCTCTATAGCCCTAGGCCGTAAAATGCCTCTTGGTCATTTTACCTTCAAACCAAGATTCACAGACTGAAAGTGCTTGTACTTCCAATGAACTCAATAGTTCATTTGTGACTAATTTTTTGAATCCTCCTTAAGTTAATATGACTAAAGTGTAACTACCAAAGATACGTTTGGTTCAATTTTGAAGGTTCTTTTCTCATACATGATGAGGTACTAGTGTTATTCATTTCAATTAATTACTGTGTGGGTGAGACCGAATTAATAACATAAAGATCATTTACTAATGAACCAGAATAGATAAAATGCTTAATATACTTAATAACCACAGAGTTATTAAAATAAACATTATATCCACCCTTAACTAATTTAGAAGCCAAAATTAAGTTTCTTCTAATATCAAGTGTATAAAGACAATCTTTCAAAATTAAAACCCCATCTCTGCTAAAATATAAATGTAAATCTCCTACTACAACTGTTGTCACTCTCGTAACATTGCCCATACGTAGATAAATCTTCCTATCACTGAGCGGCCTAGTTTCTTAAAACTCTTTCAAGAATTTGCAGACATGATTAATGACTCCTGAATCTACATACTAGGTACCGGTAGATGACACCGCTAAATATGATTCATCAACTAACAAATGAGATTTACCAAGATTGTTCACTTTGTTGAGGTAGGCCAGACATTGCTTTTTCTAGTGTCCTGACTCTTTCTAATGAAAATGGTTGCCCTTAGGATTTTTACTGCTCTCTAAGGGGTAACAACCTACTTTTTGAGCCTTTTTCTTGCCTTTCGACTTAGAAGCAAAATCTTTCTCAATCATATAAGCACAAGGTTGTTACTGAAAGAGATTTTCAACTGCCTAGAGTTCTGCCAGAGAATAAGAACGCTTATTCATATTACAAATAAGACGAAATTGCATAAGGGACTCTAACAGAGATTGAAGTACGATATCAACGTGAGTTTTTTCGTCAATCTTAGCTCCTAGGATCTCCCATTCATTAAGAAGACTCATCATCTTCAGAAAATGATCTCTTATTGGTGCTCCCTTAGACATGCTTATGTTCATTAGATTTTTTATCACAACTTGTCTAGCAACATAATTTTGATCCCAAAATATTTCTTTGAGGTTCATAATCATCTCGTAGGCAGTGGCCATAAGTAAAATTAAATAGTTGACAGACCATTGCTTATTAATTTTACTCTCTAGCCACTATACCGTGACAAGTAAAATTAAATAGTATGCTTAGCTTTAGTCCTATAAATAACTGTAATAACTCAGATAAAGAATACTGCTATTTATAACTAAGTATATACCATTACTTAATTTTGTGTCAATTGTTTTATAATGAGCCCCTTCAGATGGAGAAGTATGCCCATACTAACAATTACCCAAAATTATCCTCTTAGGAAGTTTGTACCGGTAATTCTATAATTAATTTAATTCGATGATGAGGAAGGCACTAAAGCCAACATGCAAAATTATTTACATCACTACAAACTAGTAATGAAGACTCTGAGATTTATGCAAAATAAATTCTCTCTCACTTAGTTATTTAATACTTTGTGAGGGTTATCAAAAAGAATTATCTAATTTTTATTAAAATAAAATAAAAAGATGTTTGACATATTTATAAAGATACTGAGTACCTCATCTTTATATGTAGTATGTATACATGTAACAAATAAAATATTAAATTTCCACAGCTATCCATACAAAAATTGAGAATTTAATTTAATTTTCTAATTACACATACATACTTTGAATATCCCTATTTTAAATCAATATAAATTAGATACTAGGCCATGATAGATAATCTAAGTCGATTAATTATTCATGTTGTCCACATGTTAGGATAATGTTATATACTTAGTTTTCCATACAATCAAAATATCAATAATAAAAACAGAAATCAACATAAATAAGAAGACAATTTAAACATAGACTCTCAGCTATTATGGTCATGTCTAGAGTTTCAATGCAATAAGGAGTCTGCAGCAGTCTTCGATGAATCGAGTCACCGCCATGTTGCGTTATGTTGTGAGGATCGACCTACTCGGTCAGGTTGCGTGGATCCACCTACCTAGCCGGGTCATTGGGATCCACCTACTTGGTCAGTTTCTTCTTCGCGAAATCAATTTTTGCGTGAAAAACTGCTTATGGACAGTTGTCTTCCATATAAAATCTCATACAAAAAATAATAGTAATAATACATGACTCTTATGACTCCACAAGGGAGTTTATATACTACTATCAATATTATAACACGAATAAACTATTGTGTGAATCCTTCCAATAATATTAATCATAAATAAACCATCGTGGGATCTAATCACATAAAACGATAATAAAAATGTTACTTTACTAGTGGAACAAGAACTCTGTAAACAAAAATTAGCACATTTTTACGTTCAACCCATCAATCATGATATACATCTAATCCTTTTACTCGGACAATATGGCTGTATTCAATATATACGTGGTATCAACGAATGCTCTCATATCACTTGTTGGAATGACTGTCACAAGATCTATTGACGGCCTATATAATTGATTACAAAAATTTATTCTTCTATTAACACTGCAAGACAGAATTGGGGTTTACCTTTGACAAGCAGATTCGTATGAATAAAGACAGATGCAGGTTTACCTTTGTCAAACAGTCGGCTCAATAAACCTCATGATCTTCTATAATATGTCTTTTTATGCCAAAATTCAAATGCAGTGTGGGTTGTAATCCTCTGAATTTTCTTCCTTATTCTATTTCTGCCGCTTTTAAACGTGAATGTAAAATCTATGGTTGAGAGAACTAAAGAGTGTATTTATAGACTACGGTAGAGACCCTAAAAAAAATAAGGGTCAGACTTCCAATGATACTCTTACCTTGTGAAGTCTTTGTCTTCTTAAGGTCAAGGGTTCAAACCCTCTTTCCCCCTCCCCTTCTCTCCTCTCAAAAAACCAAAAAAAAAAAAAAAAAGTTCACTAAAAACTTATTATTAATCTCCCGGACTTTACGTCAAAATTATATTTCGAGCTTCTCATTATTATATCTTCCAACATTTTATACAGATATTCATAAATTAATTAAATTATTGACAATTATATTTAATTGACTTTTTTTTATCATTGAAATCTTACCACTCAACTTTTTTGTCATGTCAAATAATTAAATCTACTTGCAGGGTTTGACATGGACTAAACTTATAAGCTTTTTCAATTTTTTTTAATAATTAATTTCTATCATACAAATAAGATCATCTCCCAATTCACCGAGTTTGTTGATTCAAATATTAATCTCATATTTTTATGAATTAAAATAAAAATCATTATATGTATGTGTCAATTAAATATTTCAGGATTAAGAGTTTAAACAATCATAATAAGTATAATGTATTTTTTTTCTTATTTAGTTAGTAAAAAAAAAAAAAAAACCACCATAATGGTCATGGCTAATAAACAAAGTGTACTAGTGTAACAACTCAAAGACACTAGACAGTCTCTTATAGTCAACACAGACTATGTCAGAAGATTGTACACCAATCCTACTGGTGGTATGTCCAATTTCAACTACGACTATGATCTTTTACTCATATCATACAAGGATTCGATAATCTAATCTTCTATGTATAAGTCAAACTCTATACACTAGATTATCTGCAATATAAAATAAATGACACATACATAGCATATATTTAATATAATGCAAACACTTTACCCATTCAGATTCTCAATAGAAAATGAATTTTTTTTATTAAATAATAAACTGAGTTTTACAATAAAAAACACACTTTTAACATATAACTCTTAACAGTTCTGACATCTAAGTATTGAAAGTATGTTAATGATACAAAGTGCCATCCGCTAGTTTTGACATATAACTTTGATGGTATGTATGTCCGATAAATTAAGACTAATATGAAAAATACTCTGAAGAACTCCAGATTGACGGGACTATTAGTTGATCAAAGACATTTGCATTTCAGTGGTAAATGTGTTTGTGTTTGGAGGTTAAACACTTGCTGCTCATTCACTATGGTTCTGTTTTTACCTACGTAATTGATTTCATGGATATGTATTGATTTATTTAACCTCGTCAGTTGTTTTGAAATGCAGATCTTGCCCTATCAGATAAGCTTGTTGTGTATGATCTCGAAAATCAGACCATCGGATGGATTGAATACAACTGTATGTACAGTGTAATCATTGCATTACTTGTACATTTGTTTTGTTTTCGTAACTTAATTTCGTTTCTCTTTTATTTTATTCTGGAAATATTTTAATTGCCCCCGTTTCGCAGAACATGATTTGGTAAAATTATAAAAAGTAATACTCATTTATACATTTCAGAGATTTAAATGCCTCTAAAATATCATCTCTCCAATTATATTTCACAATAAAATTAAAAGTGCCATCAATGATCAATTAGCCCTGCTTCTTCGAATGATAGATAGTTTACAGAAGATCTGTCTTTGTAGAGCCCCACCCTTGACTTAAAAGCTTTTAGATTTGTGTGAGCAAAGAAATAAATTTCATTTTGAATCGGTCAAAATATCTGAAACATTTCCGTTTCCATTAAAATCGAAACGAATCATTGATTAAATGTTAAAGTTTCTATGTTTCGATGTGTGTCGAGGTGTTTCGACTATGTTTCAGAATGTTTCGACCAATATTTCAGAAACTAATTTTTAAATTTTTTTTTTGTTTCTATCTTGTTTCCGAAATATTTTCGAAACATTACCAAAATATTTCCATTTCTAATCTCAGCGAAACTATACACAAACAAAATTTTGATCATTGCATGTGAGCAAATTATACTAGCAAGTTGCTATGTCATGTCTGTTCTCTTTACAAATATGATATGGTACCTCTTTAGTTTGAGATCTCTTTTGTTGGTGCAATCATGGTAACCTCCAATTCTACAAATATTTTGATTCCGATCTTTTCTCTAAAATCAACTTGCAACTAAGGGGTAAAGTGGAGGGTGAGTTGCATAGACCAAGAAGCAAAATTAGCCACAGTAAGACAATAGTACATATTTCAAATGATAATCGAACGTCTGAAAAACATCTGCTCTTAATCAAAGCAATTATGATGCAAGTACCAAAAAAATCATCCCCATTATTTCGATAATATATGACCAATGATACCTGACTTCATTCGTCCTGGCTCTCAACCATCGGAATCTTGGCCTGGTGGACTGTTGTCGGGTTCATTCAAAATGGTAATGCAGTTTTTTATGTAGGCAGGAATTATTATCATTGGATGGGAAAGTTAAATGCTGACAATAGTGTTGTGTGCCTTTTTGGGGTTTGAGAATAGTTGCAAGGCACATACTTTGGTGAGAATGAGATTTGTAACAATTTGATGTAACAAGTTGTTGTCTTCTTCGGAGTGAAAGATTTATAGAAAAGTGGGTGTTCACTTGAATTATGAAAATGCGGGCTTTTGCATAAATCATTCCCGGTTGATTTCAGGCTCTTCAAGCATCAAAGTGAAAGACCAACAGTCCGGAGATGTTTATCTTGTTGGTGCCCATGATCTTTCTTCTGCTTGCAGTCTAAACACACAAAGGATTTTAATGTTCCTGTTGTTATTAGCCATCTTGTGCAGTTTGATTTGATGACCTGTCGCACCGAGTAGAATTGACATTCATTTATTTTGTGGTATCATAATCTGTTTACGAAATTATGAGGGTTGATCAGTGTTGGTATGATCTTGGTGTACCTTTGTTGGTTTGATATCTTTATTGGCAAGAAGCCATCTGATGGAAATTATACGTAGCAAAGAAAGAGTAGAAAAATAGAGCAAAACAATATTCTTCTTTCTTGGGCATTCCAAGTTTGGCTGATGATACATTTCACATTGCATTTAAAGTAATTCCGTTCTTTTTATGGGGTATTTTGATGCATCTTTCGCTGTATTATGCATGATTCCCTCGTGGCCTACCAATTTAAATACCATCACTTACTTTCATTTGTAGTTGTAATCCCATGAAAGTAGTACATGTTTTCACTCAGTTTCAGATGCGAAACACTTGTTCATTACTTAAAACTGTAATCTGATGTGTTCAGAATCGGGCTTTATGATTCTACGCATGGTTTCTTATTCCTCCCTAGAACTAAATAAAGATCATAGGCATTAGACTTTGGAAACAATAAGCTATGTTATGCGGTGAAGACGACGAAACTGGAATAAAATATTTACTATTTAGCTGAGAGACATTATTGTCGGAATTTTAGAACCCAAAAAAAGAAACGAAAAAATGAAAACAGCACGCACGCTTACACTCACTAACACTAGCCATGGACCCGTTGGATATCAATCACAGCAACTACGTTGCAGCCTGAGCTTGTGGTTGTCGTCAGTGATTCTTGAAATCAATGGGTGGGGTAATGTTCGATTCTAGCGGGACGTGCCATGCAATGAATTTTCGGAATGCTGTTTGATTAAATTATGGAAATTTTCATACATTTATGTATTGTAGAATATCTCCAAAACTAAATATTTATAAATTCTCCAATTGATTGAACTACTATATATCTTTAAATATCGTGGATTTACAGCAAAATAAAAATATTTTCAAAATTTCTAATTCTTTGATTTGTTTCAAATTAACACGCCGGAATTAGGGAATTTATGAGAGATAATTCTCTCATGGCATGGTTCTGAGGAGTTGTTAAGATTCAAATTTAAGACATTTGAGCTTACAGTTTATCTCTATTATCATTTGACCTACCTCTTAAAGTTATAATATATAGATTATTAACAATAGGACAAGTTACAAGTGAGTGCATTTTGTACAAGTACCAAATCGTATCGATACAAGTAATAGCCAAACAAAATCAACAAGCCTCATGTGATCTTAGAGTAATTATGATATAATCAAGAAGAATACAGATAAATATTCCATGAAAAGGGATTCGAAATGAAAACTTATTCTGCATAACCTATCAGGTTTGAGAAAAAAAGGAGAAAAAGAAAAAACTATGTACCTGACTTAATTCTTGGATGCAAATGCCTGAGAGAACTTCAGTTCTGAGAAAGTATATATATTAGGGTTTTTGGCACTTTGTACATTGAAAGATATCTGAATTTTCAGATTGCATCCCGAAATAATTAATGTTTTCACATTATATCCTGAATGTCATAAATTGATTTCAATGTGCATATCAGACTAATATTCTTTTTAAATTCTATTAAAATTAGTTGTACATATGACTCACGTGTTACATGGGATTATTTGGCTTATCTTTTTGATCACATTGAATCAGATTAAAAGAAAAATAACTTCAGTGACATATAATTCGATGCCACAATCCTATCATTGTCCTCCATCCGCAAACTCAAAGTAGCTCCAACCAACAAACTCGATCTACAGCTCCATAAGGCAAAACTTGGACGCCCGAATGTCAGCATCATTAGTTGAAGGTCATGCTCCAGATCCAGTAGTGCACTCAAGTCACACTTAGCTCCAAAGTCATCACCCCATTTTTTGGAATCTGCTCAACTGAACCACCTTCACCAGTTTGAAAATTGTAGCAATAGATTACAATAATTAACCGCTAAGAATTGAACAAGCAAATCCAAAACATCCTCATCCTTGATCTGGAATTCTTCAATTCTATATCTAACCTTGTTACATGACGTAACGACCTAGGTATTATCTGATGCGATTAAGGTACATATGGGAGGGTCCAACCATAAGAAGTAACCACACATACCACCTATGTGACGCCCCAAAATTTAGGGGTCTTTAATGCCCGTTAAGCCTTATTAATTAACTCGAGGCATTGATCTCAACGGATTGAGCCAATGGACCAGTTGGTGATTCATGGTATATTTCTACTCTCTCACTTATCGACACGAGTATTATTTGAATTTGCATCTTGTGTGAAAGATTTTGGGCTGAGACATTGACACCTTAGAGGAGCCTTTGTACGTGAGTTCTCCCTAGGAGCTGGGGTTTGTATTGGCAAGATATGTTCGGGTTGTAAGTTAGAGATCAGTGGGATTCAACTCACGGTGGGCCTTAGGGTCATGGACATGTCGGAGTTTGATGTCATCCTTGGAATGGATTGGCTATCGGCACATCGGTTAGTTGTTGATTGATTCCAATGTGCATATCAGACTAATATTCTTTTTAAATTCTATTAAATTTAGTTGTACATACCACTCACGTGTTACATGGGATTATTTGGCTTATCTTTTTGATCACATTGAATCAGATTAAAAGAAAAATAACTTCAGTGACATATAATTCGATGCCATAATCCTATCATTGTCCTCCATCTGCAAACTCAAAGTAGCTCCAACCAGCAAACTCGATCTACAGCTCCATGAGGCAAAACTTGGACGCCAGAATGTCAACATCATTAGTTGAAGGTCATGTTCCAGATCCAGTAGTGCACTCAAGTCACACTTAGCTCCAAAGTCATCGCCCCATTTTTAGAATCTGCTCAACTGAACCACCTTCACCAGTTTGAAAATTGTAGTAATAGATTACAATAATTAGCAACTAAGAATTGAACAAGCAAATCCAAAACATCCTCATCCTTGATCTAGAATTCTTCAATTCTATATCTAACCTTGTTACATGACGTAACGACCCAGGTATTATCCGATGCGATTAAGGTACATATGGGAGGGTCCAACCATAAGAAGTAACCACACATACCACCTATGTGACGCCCCAAAATTTAGGGGTCTTTAATGCCCGTTAAGCCTCATTAATTAACTCAAGGCATTGATCTCAACGGATTGAGCCAGTGGACCAGTTGGTGATACAGGGTAGATTTCTACTTTCTCACTTATCGACACGAGTATTATTTGATTTGGATGCATCTAATTCATTCATATCTGCATCTTGTGTGAAAGATTTGAGCTTATACATTGACACCTTAGAGGAGCATTTGTATGTGAGTTCTCCCTAGGAGCTAGGGTTTGTATTGGCAAGATATGTTGGGGTTGTAAGTTAGAGATCCGTGGGATTCAACTCACGGTGGGCCTTAGGGTCATGGACATGTTGGAGTTCGATGTCATCCTTGGAATGGATTGATTATCGGCACATCGGTTAGTTATCGATTGTAATTGGAAGAGAGTCACCACTTATACTTCGAAGGGAGTTTGTTTCAAATTCCAAGGAGAAAAACACAATGCTTTACTCTAGGCCCTGTATGACTCTCGTTGGCATGGACAGTTGATGGGTTAGCTCGCTAGCCTTATATTTAAGGATGAGGTTGGACAAAAATTAGGTCTACCTCAGGTTGTTTGAGAGTATGCATATGTCTTCTTAGATGAGTTATCAGGATTGCCTCCACATTGGAAAATCGACTTTTGTATTGAGTTGTAGCTAGGAATATCCCCTATCTATATGACACCACATAGGATGACATCGACATAATTGTAAGAACTCAAATTTCAATTGCAAGAGTTGTTGGACAATAGCTTTATTAGACAGAGTACCTCACATTGGGACGCTCCGGTATTATTTGCAAAGAAAAAGAATTGGGGCCCTTAGGCTTTGTATGAATTACAGATAGTTGAATCATGTCACCATTAAGAATAAGTAACCATTGCTGCACATAGATGACATATTTGACTAGTTGAGAGGAGCACGGGTCTACTCTAAGATAGCACACGAGGTACCATCAGTTGAAGATATGGTAGGCTAACATTCCTAAGACAACATTCAGGACTCGTTATAGCCACTTCGAGTTCACGGTCATGCCATTCGAGTTGACGAATGCTCCAACGGCTTTCATGGACCTCATGCATAGGGTATTAAAACTCTACCTCGCTCAGTTCATTGTAGTATTCGTAGATGACATTCTTGTGTACTCTAAGATGGAGGAAAAGCACGAACATCACTTGAGGGTTGTTTTACAAGCCTTGAGAGATCACCAATTGTATGCCAAATTTAACAAATGTGAGTTTTGGCTAAAGAGCTTCAGGTTTTTAGGCCATATTGTGTCTACTATGGGTGTATCAGTTGACCCAAAAAAGAGTGAGGCGGTAATGAGTTGGGAGAGGCCGAAGTCGGTCTTTTGAGATATGTAATTTCCTGGGATTTGTAGGATACTATCGGAGATTCATCGAAGACTTCTACTACCTAGCGGCACTTATGACATGACTGACTTTAGGATGTCAGATTTCAATGGGATGACTTTTACGAGAGGACATTCGGGGAGTTGAAGAGGAGGTTAACTTCAACCCCTATTCTGATTATTCTGGAGAGGGGACAGAAGTACACAGTTTACTGTGATGCCTCAAAGGAGGGACTTAGATGCATCTTGATGCAATCCATAGGCAGTTGCCTATGGTTTATGTCAACTCAAGAACCATGAGAAGAACTATTCGACGCACGACATGGAGTTGGTGGTTATCGTCTTTGCATTGAAGGCATTGTGCCACTATCTATATGAAGAGTAGTTCGAGGTGCATTCGAACCACAAGGGTCTGAAGTACATCTTTACTCAATGAGATTTTAACATGAGACAATGCCGATGGATGGAATACTTAGAGGATTATAACTTCAGTTTGCACTACCATCTCGGTAAGGCAAACGTGGTGGCTGATGCTTTCAGTTTGTACTACAAACTTCAAAATGTACTGTCTGGATCGAGTGATGAGGGTTAGGCTATCCATTTTGATGGTAGTCTATGGTATAGAGGCAGAGTTCTTGTTCCTCATTCAAACAACTTGAGGGAAGAGATACTTTGAGTGTTTTATTGCTCTTTTTTTTGCGGTGCATCCTAACGGCACAAAGATATATCATGATCTTCACCGCCAGTACTGCTAGAGTAGGATGAAGAAGCATGGTGTGGATTTTATGAGTAGATGTTTGACTTTTCAACAAGTCAAAACTGAATACCAGAGACCGGTAGGGTTGCTCTAGCCAGTAGAAATAGCCAAGTGGAAATGGGAGCATATTATGATGGACTTTGTTACTCATTTACCATGATCTATATGAGGACATGATGTAGTTTCAGTTATAGCAGATTGGCTTACCGAGTTAGCTCATTTCTTAGTCATGTGGATGACCTTCACACTAGAAGAATTTTGTAAGCTATACATTTGGGAGATTTTTCAGTTGCACGGGGTACCCATTTCCATTGTCTTGGATTGGGATCCATGGTTAACAACTCAAGTTTGGGAGAGCTTCCAAAGGGCTAGGGGTATGCAGTTGATGTTGAGCACAACTTTTCATCCACAGGTTGACGGCCAGTCAGAGAGGACAATATAGATCTTGGAGGACATGCTTCGGGCATGCATCCTTGATTTCAAGGGTAGTTGGGAGGATTACTTGCCCTTAGTGGAGTTTGCCTATAATAATAATTATCAAACAAGCATGTAGATGGCACCCTACGAGACTTTATACAAGAGACCATGTCGTTCTCCAATATGTTGGATGGAGGTGGGATGACCTTCCATGGGTCCAGACATGATTAAGGACACATATGAGAAGGTGACCATTATACGAAAGCATCTTTTCACAGCTAAAAGCTGATAGAAGAGCTATGCTGACCAACGACGGAGAGTTCTTGAGTTTGAGTTGGGTGATCATGTTTTCTTGAAAATTTTTCCTAAGAGAGGAATGGTTTGGTTTGGGAAGAGAGACAATTTATTGCCGAGATATATAAGGCCTTTCGAGGTACTTGAGAGGATCAGGGTAGTTGCTTATCAGTTGGTGTTACCACCAAATCTATCAAGTGTTCACAACATGTTCCACGTCTCCATGCTTTGAAAGTACACTCCAGGTCCTACCCAGTGGATTAGGATGAACTGGTGGTTGATGTGGATGAGATCATCAAGGAGGGAGCAATTCATATTTTGGATAGTCGAGATTAGATTTTGCGGGACAAGATTGTGAGACTGGATTTCAATTCAAAGGTGGAGGTACAATTAATTTCCATGTTAATTGCATATGACATGATTACATGTGCATTTATTTCATCTGTTGCATATGGTTGTAATTTTGAAGAGAAATTTTCTTAAGAGGGAAGAATGTAAAACTCAGAAAATTTAGTAAATCAATCAAATGGGTAATATGGTAATTAATCCGTTTTAAGTAAGGTTAAAAATATAAATTTTATAGAACTCAGATGACGAAACAGACCTCACAATTGAACTCGTGTCGTAAAAATGAGTTGGGTGTTCAAATTTTATTAAATTTTGAGACAAAAAGGATTTTTATGTTTTACGAGGCAAAATAGTAATCGAACGATATGCGATTCAAATTTCAGCAATTGGACTGACTTTTATTCGTAGGACTCACAATATAATTAAAAGGCCATTTAACAAATCTTATTTCCTATGACACATAGCACAATATGATTGGTTTTGAAGATTTCCAACCAATGAAAAATTGACAAGTGACACACTTTAGGGCCAAGTACATAGAGGGGCCCAAAAAAAAGGTGAAAGACAAAAGTCTTCCATCCACTTTTCTTGGGCAAAATCATTTGAGAGAGAGAGAGAGAGAGCTCCAAAGACTCTAGCTTCTCCTTTCTTCTCCTCACCAAAATTGGATCATCAAACACCAAGAACAAGAATTGTTTTACTCAACAAGGGCTACGCGTCAATGACAATCTCGCCCATTTTCACAATTTTCAAAAATCAAGGGTTTGGGGCAAGGGCTTTGAGGAGCTTATTTTGGGCATTCTAAAGGGATTCTCAACTTTGCTCACTCTAAAGAGGTGAATGTTTCCTCCTATTTAGGATTACTTTCAATTCTAAGTATGTATATAATATGGGTAGGGTTTTCTGTAGAGTAATAACATATCTACCATGTAACTAGTGTAGCTAGGGAAATGCTTGATGGTTTCTATTGTATTCCCAATTCTCCACACAAGAACCCTCAATGTGTATATGGTGTATATAAGTGGGTGAGTGCCACTCTCACTCGGGTTCAATGCAAGCAATGGAGAAACGGATGTGTGGTGGAATGAATGAAATGTGTGTGCGTGTCTGCACAAAAGTGCTCCCCAAGCACAAGGAGTTCTTTGAATGTCATATTTTACTTGGAAAAGTATTCCAAGGTCGTCTCCTCATGAAAGGAGGTGAATCGTGTTGAAGGTGATTTGGCAAAAAATAAAGTGTAAAATTCTTTTTTTTGTTTGAAGTTTGGTTTGTGATTGTATCTTGATGAAAATGAAATGGAAAACAAGTGTTGGCTAATTCGAAGGGTTCGTTCCAATGGAAATGCCAACTCAACTTGACACCTTCCTCCAATGGTGTCTAGTTGTTCGATTAATTCGTGGGAAGCGCGGGATTAGGATGGAGGTGAGGATTCAAGCATACCCCGTGACAATGCCTACGGTGTATCAAGACTCACAACCACATCCACACTCAAGCCAATCAAACCAAACCAATGTACACTGCGAGGGGGAAAGAAAATGAGTTTAAATGGCATACCCAAGAGGAGGTCTCCCTTGAATTAGCCAACGTAAAGACTTATCTACTGATGCTTAAAGTAAAGACAACAATGTAATGAGAAGATATTGTGAAGAAATGAAGATTTGAACTAAGTTGATACAAGAAAACTTAACTATGAAGAGAGAAATGCAATACCCATTTCAAAACTAAGAAATGAAGAAAGCTTCAATAGCATTAATGGTGAAATCCAACATATAAGGCTGAACTTTAAATGCACTTGCAATAAATGACATTAAAGACATCCAACATAGCTTAGACAAGTCTTGCAAGAAATTACAAGACTATGTATGGAAGGACATGCAAAAATATTAACTTCTCTCTCTAGCACTATTCATCTTCTTCCTTGGACTCTCTCTCTATATTATAATATATATTCCATAATACTCCATAATGGTGGAGGACCTTGCTAAAAAAACGTCCATGGAGCCCTCCCCTAGTTGTATGATGTGATTCCAATCAATAGGGGGCTAAAAGGGATGGGTTGGATAGGGTAGTGCAGGCATTGCCTGCATACCCCACATCTTCTCTCTCCTCATTAATGTCAAAACATCCTAGAGTCCAAGCATGGTTGAGGAAAGGGTGTCCAATGTGTAAGTAGTGTCAAGAAAGAGTGGGAGACCCTATGGTGGGACCCCTAAGATTGTAGAGCTTGAGATTCAGATTTTGGCAGAATTCAGTAAAACCTACCGGTAGATCGTGGGAAACCTATCGGTAGGTTTTACTCCAGTAGCCAAAAAATACCGGTAGTTTTGTGGTAGATCTAGGTCTATTAGTCAAAACCTATTGGTGGGTTTGCAGCAAGTGCAGTACATTAGCCAAAACCTACTGGTATGGCCTACCGGTATGATTTCCCTTGTTTTGCTAATTTCTTGCTTCCTTCACCACCTAAGCTCTCCTCAAGCCTCATTCTCAACTCCATTCATCTTAGGCACCATGAGAGGGCTTAACTAGCATCATTTAACCCCTTTTTATCTACAAACATACTGAAATTCCGTTAATAGCTCAACAGTACAATTCCGCTCATTTTAACCGCAAAAACAAGTGTAAAAGGGATGTAATTGTACATAGAATATGCAATGTTTTGTACTAATCGATGAGCATGCTAGACAAATTCCTATTTGATTTGGCTGTTGAACATGTCAAATATGTGATCTGAGTGGGTATGTATTGTGTTTACATTTATGCTCCCTAGGTGTTTGATAAAATACCTAATTTTATTCAAGTACGTTATTTGAGTTAATTAATGCTTATAATATGATTGGTGATATGCTAGAATGTTTATTATGTGTCTAGTGCTATAGTTGACATTGTATTTTTAATTAAATTGTGATAGTTCACTACATTGCACGTGCATGAGTTAACACTACATTCTTGGAACATGTCATGATTCAGAGTGTTGTGCATGAGTTTAATCAAACACCACATAGGCGAGTTGAAGGGTGGGGCTCAGGAAGATTGGACCAAGGTCTTATTGAACCTCATAGGATATTGCATGAAAATGTGTCGGGGTATAGTAATAAGAGTTAGATTCTCCCTTGGGTGCAAGACCCAATTTTTCGGTTACACACTTTCCAGTGGTATAACGAGTCCATCAAAGTGTCATGGCGTAACATCGAGCTGGAGGTAGAATGTCCTCGAGATTCGTTGTCAGTTTGGTATTTCGTTGGTGGAGGTCCATAAAAGTACCTATCCCATAAAGACACAAAAATAAATAAATTGTCATTAGGTGTGTATAAAATCAATCGTAAAGGCCTAGAATGCCTGATTTATGATATGACATTACATCATGTGTCGTGTATGGGAATCCGGGATTGGGTTCGGAGTCAGACATGCATTCATGAAATGTCATTCATGGTTGACATGCTTAGTATCATTTAAATGTTACTTGTGTTATATGATTGGTGTGTTGAACGTGCATTCATATCATATGTATTTGGGTTAAGAGTTATTCTCTATAGGAGATACCCTACTAGGCTTTAGCTCACCCCGTTGTGGGAACATGTTTCAAGTAATCACGCTTCTGCAGATGACCCTCACATAGGTTTGTCTTGATGACGGAGTCAAAGTTCAGGTTTCATTTTGGATGTATAGATGCTTAGGTCCAATTGTGTGAAAACCCAAAAAAAATAAAAAAAATTAATAAATTAATTAAAAGGGTAATACGGTATTAAGGCTATTAAGCAAAGTAAAAATTTAAAATTTTATGTAGCTCGTAGCTCGTAGCTCGGATGGTAACATGGATCTCATCGTTGGATTCTTCTAGCGAAAATGAGTTGGGTGTACAAATTTTGTTAAATTCTGAGATAGACATAAAAATTATGCATTATGAGGTGAAATATGTGATCGGGTATTATGCGAGTAAAATCCTAGCAACTAGACTTTTATTTGTAGGGCCCATAATATATTTAAAATAGGTAGTCAAAACAACATTATTTGCACTTGACATATGTCAAAATGTAATTGGTTTTGGAAGATTTCAAGCCAATTAAAAAGGACACATGGCAACTTCTACACCAAGCAATGGAAAAAAGAAGCAGAAAGAAGACTCGGTCTTTCATTTTACTCTTGGATGGCAGAAGGCGTGAGAGAAAGGGCTAAAAGTTCTTCAACTCCTCTTCATATTCATTCAATTTTATCTTTTAATGTCACCGTTAAAATTTGATTGGGCAAGAACAAAAGTTGTTCTACACATCGAGGCCTATCCATTGACACCAAGATCGCCCATATTCCTTCACGTTTTGCTGCCCAGATTTTTCTGGACAGCAGCTGACTCAACTCAATTTTGAGTTGTTCGGCTCACTCCTTCGGGTATTTGCTCAAGTTTGCTTGACTACTTCAAGGAGGTTTCTTCAACACCATTTTGCGTACATTTTGAGGGGTTTAAATATTCAAATACAAGGTGGCGGTTTCCTTCTAGTTCGTATTAATTTCAAACTAGTGTGTTTATGTGAGTTGGGTGAAATGTAGGATTTATAGTCAATCATTTAATTTGTGGGACCCTATTATGATTAATTTGTTATGTGTTAGAGAATTAGTGGCTTAAAGCATATTAATTGTAAATTAGCATGGCCTTGATGAATTTATGACATATCAAGTTTAATTGGTTTATTAGCATGTGATATGTGTATGAGTTCATATGTATGTTAAATGGATAAATTAGCAAGTGACTAGTATTGGTCAATTGTGCTTATGTTTATTGAAATTAATGAACATGTTGCTATGTGAAATTATGTTTATTTAATCAATAAACATGTTGCTATGTTGAAAGTGACAAACACACTAGGTGTGCAATTTGATGCATATTACAAGTTTGAAGAAATGTTATGATAATAAATATATGCATTTCTTTTGTATTTGAGATTGTAAGTCCATTTAAATTGCATTTGGGCGTACATGACATGTGTGTGAGTTTAACACAACATCCATGATGCATTGACATGGTAGTGTGTGTTGGTCCACGGGTTAATCATTTACCACATAGGTGCGTGGGTGGGGCTTGGGAATTGGACTAATTCCGATTAAGTCTCATGGGAATATGCATGATAATGTGTCAGGGTATATCAAGAAAGGTTAGATTCTCTCTTGGATGCAAGACCTGGTTTTATCGGTTACACACTATCCGGTGGTGTAATGAGTCCATAAAAGTGTGTCAATGTACATGGAGCTAGAGGTGGGATGTCCTCAAAATCTATGTCAATTTGGTAGCCCATTGGCGGAAGTCCATAAATTATCTACCCCATAAAGACAAGATAATAAATGGAACTTCATTGAGTATATCTCAAAGGTGTGGGCATGGAGTGCCCGGTGCATAAGCATGACATCGCATGTGTTGTGAGAGCCCAAGTTGGATTCGGGGTTTGGTCATGCATGCATGAAACATTTATGTTTCATCTTGTCAGGGTATGGTTGGTAGATTTATTTATGTAGATGTTGCATTTATGAACACTCGATCTTTGTGAATTGTATCACCCATTATGTGCATCATTTGGTTGGGAGGCGTACTTCATAGAAGATACCCTACTAGGCATTGGCCCACCCCTTCGTGGGAAAACATTTTAGGTATAGTCCATGCTTCCATAGATGGCCCGTAGTTCATTGTAATTGCCTTAAGATAAGTCATGTTTTGGGTGGAGCTCTTCGTATAAAGGAGACTCTATCGTAATTTTGTTGAAATTTGCCCACCAGGGCTGAGACCTTAAGTTAATTAATAAAACTTAACGAGTAATGAGGACCCCAGAAATTTGGGGCGTCACACATTGAATCTACTTTTAGCCTTGTATTTTGGTTATGCAAAAACTTGTATGTTCTTTTGAGTAACGACTTGTATATTGTGGGACTTTATGTATCTATTCTTATGATAAATGTATATTTTCACATTTGAGACTTGTGGATTAATGTTTAATTCTTGAAAATGCTTAAATGTTGGATTGGACCTTGGAATGGTCTTTGTCTTAGTCTAGAGCATAGGTTGCGTTAAGGTGGAGCACCTCGTACAAAGGAGACTCCATCGGGTTCAATACCTTGGGTTGATTAACGAGGCTTAACGGGCATTAAGGACCCTGGGTTTTGGAGCGTCACAATCTACGTATACATGTATCCCCTAATATCATGTTTTGTAATTGGCTAATTTCGTGAAATCCTTGTAAATCTCAACCTATTCTATGGTCATTATTCTACAATGATGAAGATCCAAAATCGTCAAATAGAAGAGACGAGATCATACTTTAAGCTACATCAATTGAACTCTCCATATACACCTTCATGCTTAGGACAAAAGTAATGACCTTAGAGACCTAGGAACCTTTGGTTTAATTTATTAGACTTAGGATAATTAGAGTTAAAATGAAATTGATAATTGATCCAAATATGGCTCCTAGGTGTTCTTCAAATAAAAGTTTTTCTAAACCACTTGTGTGTTTTGGAAGTATAGATTGAGTCATTATTGGATCCCCTATTGAGCAACGCCTTTTAGTCTTCAAGAGAACAAACTTTTTTTTCTTGATTTTTGGCTTAAAAAACTACTAGGGACTGCCCTATATTTGTTTGCCTTCGCTAAAGCAGTCTCTAAAAAACTTAGTAAAATTTCGGGAAAAGGCTTCACATGTGTGCAAAGAGAATCACCCTCTGGCCACTCAAGCAGTCCCTGAGGTCACTCGAGAGGTCCTGCTTCACATTTCTCATTTGAATCCAAATTTCATTTCAGTGAACACCACCTTCTAACTGCCCTCCCATTGCTCAACTAGTAGTTCACAAATTTGTATTTTCTTAGGAGGTTGAGATTTTGCACCACAACCCTATATCCCTAAATCCAAAGGCTACCATCTTGTGATTCTTATCCAATGAAGATCTTGGTTGGTTGAACTAAACCATTGGAAGTATGCAAATTGAGATTCTTGGGTGCGTCCTAGGAGTGCTCAAGGCCTAAATGAACTGTGTAGCGGAGAATTCAATTGAAGCTAGCCAAGACATTGGTGAGTGTATATGTGATTTGACCTGTTTCGTGTCCTAATTTATATCATACACCCAGATATAAGTGCTCAAATTGTAGTTTTCTCGGTTTAAGTCCAAAATCGATCCCACGAAGAGTTTTAATAATTAAAATTTAAAATAAGAACGGTGAAGTTATTGTTAAAGCAGTATAACATGAGATAGCTTGTGAGATGAGCTTAGATTGATAACTAGACTGAGTAAATGAAATGTGTAGGTAAACTGGTGAATGTTAATAATAAAAAAGGTACCCTTCAGTTCAGGAATCTCATATGCTTTATATTGGTTAAATACTGAAAATGCCACCTTATAACAATTCACTTCCAAGTCACTGGAAAGGCAACTAGTAGGTCTGATGTATGTTAAACCATAACACAACAACTGTTTAGGTTAACTGATAGGTATATGCAACAACTGACTAACCCTAGTGAATCAGAAGGTCAAGCCATTCATGAGGAATACTAGAATTACTCAATTGACAGTTTTGTATTATGTATTAGTTAAATAACCCTAGTAAACCAAAAGGTCAAGCTATTTAGGAGGATCACTTTGGCTATTCATCTGACAGCTTTATACCATGCATCAGGTAAACATCCTTAGTGAACTAGAAGGTCAAGCCATTCAGTTGGATCACTTTAGTTATTCAACTGGTAGGTTGATGATTCACTGATGACATAATTCCTAGTCACGTATTGAATTAAAAGCATTGATTATGCTGAGACTTAACCCATCTATAACCAATCAATCAACTTTTACGTAACACCCAATTACGTACATCATTGTATCGTGCGTGAAGTGCATAATAGTGGATAGTATGATATAGAATATTAAGTACCGCTTAGTGTTCATAACCATGAACATATTATAAATATAACCATCCATCAATTAAGGGAGGTGTATATAATAATAAAGCATAACTAAAAATCAGTATTTCCATAACTTGACCAATAATATGCATATGTGATCCCCTCACTGAAAGGTATAAGTAAACTACTCACACCCCATTGCTATAAACAAGCAAGAAGTGCGAGAAAGTCTCATTACAATATTAAATAAAATACAGACACTCCTTTCTCAAGGAATAGTTGAAATACAACCACCCTTAATATTAATTAAGACACAAAGGTGGCGGAAGTTCAACCCTTCAAGTAGAAAGGTATAACAAAAATGTAGAAATAGCAGAAATTCTGGATAGAAAGTAGGTTGGATAGGATCTCCCCTTGGATTCTCTCTAAATTCTCTTGAATCTCTCTTGGAATTATGCCTTAGCTCCTCTCCAAAGCTCTCCCAGAACTCTCGGTTATGCATATTGGTCAGTCCTATTTATAGGCCAAGGAATATGCTGGAAGAAGGAAAAATAAGTTGAACCGCCTTAGGCAACTGTCCGGACGCCATCACCACTGTCCGGACGGTGCTAGATTTCTTGATTCTGGTGGTGACTCTCCACACTATTTTGGCAAGTTCTTTTTTGATATTACACCTGCATCCCTTGCTTGTTCAAGATTTGGCAAATTGCTCCCCATAATTTTGCAGAAAAACCCAAAAATTAACAACATTTGACACATTAACCCTAATTTATGCACTAACCCTAATTTACAGTTTTTAACTGTTTTAACCTACATAATTAACTTATTAATTTATTTTAGTTTACACACTAATTAGGGTTAATCACACTCCCCAACCTAAACTTTACTAGTTCCTAGTAAATAAAAACAATTAACAAAATAAAATCACTTTCATAGATTTCACGATTACATTTAGCATATGCAATAAGCCGTTAAACTCCTAGGTGATTCCTAGTGGACGAGTTTTGTCTCGTGAAAGTTTTTAGTGAAACTACCTACAAACTTCAATAGTTAGGAGTTCATAATTCATACTTTTTACAAATAAAATTAAATCAATATTCCTCTAGATTGCTAGAATACTTTTTTTTTTCTAATCACTATAAGAGTATCACACGTTAGTTGTAACATTATCCATATATTTTTATAAAAACTTGTGTGTATGCAATGATTTCTTTATCTCTAAAATCACATCGGAAATATTACAATCTTTCATGGTGGTCTTGATGTCAATTCTCTTCTGGAATACACTCAGCAAAGAATACACATATTTTATAGTAACTATTCACTTCAGTAATTACATGTGATTGGAATATTATTTTCAAAGCAAAGTAATATCACATGCGATATATCAAAAGAATGGCTATTTGAAAAGAATTGGAATTTGACATAATCTCATGAAAGGATATTAACACTGCATTAAACATATTATCAACATTCTTCCTTTTTGGATCGATAGGATTAATACAGATGCACGATTTCTATAATCAAAAAGGATTTTCTTAGGGATATAACGTGACCATTGGTTTAGGTTTTAAGAAATGACGTCAATGAGATTCAAAAGCTATCATTTATTAATATTATGGCACATCTCTTTCCAGCTTTCCAAGACTTTCACATTCTTTCATTATCCTTCTCATTTTTTCACTTTTTTGGTTCTTTTCTTTCTTTTTCTCTTTTTTAAATTTATTCCACAAATTTTTTTTCTTGCTTTAAACAGTAATTGTCCTTTTCTTTTCTTTGCTCTTTTCTACATTTTCTTCATCTTTTGTTGTTCTGTATCAAAAAAGGGTGCAAGAAAATTAGATAGTAAAGGTAGGTTTAATATATATTCTCATGTGGCTCGGGTATTTCTTAGGTTCCATGAAAATAATTTATATTTTTTTAGGCTCAATCACGGCTTTCCTATGGATATAATTGTGTAAAACAAATGGTCAAGGCTCAAAATTAATCAAAAATGGCCTAAGATCATTTTTCAGAAATCATACACCTGAATAATCTCTAACTAAAAATTTCAAGGAAAATGCTAACAATATAATTCAATGAGTGCTAATCAAAATAGAGCTAATGAGATTATTCAAAGAAAATTTGTCGTTGAATCGAAGATTCTTATTTGAGTAGATGTAGAATATCTCTCCAAGAAAGATTGACTCAAATTCTACAATAGGTTTTACATCTCCACTTTATATGCAAAGAGTGTAATATTTCACAAGGTTTTTAAAATAAAGAAATCTATTTGTACTCAAAAGAATAAGGTTAAATAAAAATATTAAGATAATATACAATTAAAATATGAAAATCTCGTGTAATCAGATTAAGATTGTCCTTGCAAAATATGAGAATAATAACCTAATTTAACTGTGAATTATATGAAATAATCCTCCTAACTTATAAAAGCATGAGTTGTACATTAACTAACAAAAACTTGTTCAAAGCGAACATTCAAAACATAAAATAAATTCAAGTGCATAAACAAAAAGATGAGTATGAGATAGCAAATGTTTGTAGAATCTCCAGTGTCTCTGATCAAGAAGTAGATGGACCTTTACCAAAATGCTCTATGATTAGCATCAATATTTCAGTTTAGTTTTGTTCATAATCAGTCATACATTGATCAAGCTGGGTGATACTGGTCTCCAATCCTAATAGAATCTGTCTGTCAATCCTATCATCCACTTGTATATACGGCTGATCCTTGGTTGAAGCTGCTCTGGTGGGAAAAACTCTCTAGCTCCTTTGAATGGTTCCTCCCGTGGTGCTGGTGGTACTTCAGGTTGCTCCTCAGGTTGAACTCCATGGCTTTTGTTTTTCAGAGATGTCTTGTCTAATGGTCCAAAATGTTCCATTGTCGGCGACGAAGGATCTATGACCACTCCCTTGCCCCTGCATAATTGTGAAACTAACATAGCATATGGGAGTGAAGGTTTCTTTTCTTTGACAGTAATCAACATCGAAAGATCAATCATGTGGCCCATCCCAAAAGCATACAGGAAGTAAGCTTGGTCAGTATATATCTAGTTTTTCTAGGCTCGGGGTAACAGACTATTCACTGTAATCAAATTTAAAATCTGGTATTTGTCCGTCAAGTCCCCTTGCATTATATATTTGTGTGGCCTCCTCCATACAAAATTTGGATTTTTCGTCAATTCTATCGCTATATTAGTCAAATCAGGCACTTGAGTATAATGGTATTGCGGGTTGGGGTGTCTTTGTATAGACTAAAAAATATCGGCTATAGTAGCCGGTGTAACTTGAAAGATTCTACCCCTAACAAACACAAAAAGGTGTCTTTCCCCAGTTATTTGTGCATTGCTATAAAATTCAGATACCAAACAATCATAAGCAGGCATTACAAATCTAACATAACCTTGCCATTCACGTGCAATAAGAATTTGTCTAACCCCTATATTCTCGAAATCTTCATAAATTACCCGCCTATCAGGAATAACAGTTTTAGAGAGGAAGTAAGTGTCGTACTAGACTTGTTGTTCAACATTCTCAAATACCTCAGCATTGTAGAAATTGCCTGACTGAGGTTGCTGTGGAGGTGCTTTAGATTGCGAAGATTGATGTCTTTGTGCTCGACTCAAAGAACCTCTCATTCTAAGTCTTGGATCCATCTTTTCCCTGATTCTCTCGCTTTCAACTGATTTCAATTGGTAGAATCTTAGAAAATGGCACGGGTAAGTGAATGATCGAAAGAAATTTGAAGAAAAAGGCCTTATATAGCAGATTTGATAAGAGATTTGGGGTAGAAGACGTTGGTTTTTGTATTTGGCTTGCGAGGGAACTGAAACTGAACAACTTTTTACGATGCTGGATTTTTATATAAGTAGTACTGTCAGGACGCCTCACCACCGTTTGGACGGTGTTGATGCATTGGAATTTGCATGCAGTCTGCAGGTTGTTGACTCCTGATATTCTACCTTCTTCAATTACAATCCTGCAGTTACAAGATATATTACAACTTTACACATTCATGGAAACCCTGGAGAAGCAGGAGGTGGGGTGGTTCTAAGAAATTAGTGGGGACAATTGGTGGTTGCAAGCTCATTTTATTATGGGCATGGTAACAATCTGGAAGCTGAAGGAAGAGCTATAATGGATGGTTTGAGGTTATTGGAAGAGTATGGCCTGTTTGTTTATCCAATCATAACTGAATCAGATTCACGAGTCTTGTTAGACATGGTTACTGAAAAAATAAGTACTCCATGGAAACTCAGGGACCTAGTTACCAGAATTTCCATGAGGGTGAGTAATTTAACTTGTTCACTGGTTCATACATTTAGAGAAGGGAACATGGTGGCCAATTATTTGGCCAAGAAAGGGGTTCGGGATAAGGCAAACACTTAATTTATTTCATCTAATTCACTACTAAAACAGGCAAGAGCTTTGATTTTACAAGATTAGTGGCAGATTAAAACACCAAGACACAAGAAATCCTGGGCGCATATAACATCAGTGGTGGACAGAAATTAAATATATCAGGCTCATGCATTCATTGGTAGGTTTTGGTTCAAAAAAGGAACAATTTAAGATGCTAAACTACATGGAGGATAGTCAGTACCTATTGTGTCTAGCACCTCAGGATGGTTTTTACTTTAGAGGCTTCTTCTTTCATTCTTTTAAAGAACAGAATCTCGCCTCTTTGCTAGCTATTTTCTTCTAGAATCTGGCTCCTCTTTAGTGGTCTCTTCTTCTATATTTTCTGTCTCTTGGTTTCCTGATTTCTAGCTGGATATTCATCTTTTACCAGACAACTAGACTCCTCTCTATTTCGGGCTTGACATCACCCTATCTCTTGACTGTAGGAAGGCACTTTGTGGATCCTTCTGCCTCAAATTCTGAATGATGCCTTGTGCTTTGTGGATTTCTACACCACTTGCAGGAGGAGTTTGGGTCTGTCAAGGTTCTCTGACAGAGCTCTCCCCTCTATAAGAATATTTTTCACTTCCTCTCATTTCACTATTCAGAGGATTGGGTCATCGATGGTGATTAGTCTTTCTGATTTCAGAAAAGTACATTAGCTTCCCAATAGGTGGGGCAGGCTATCACTTGGATTTTCAGTTCCCTATGGGCGGCTGCCTTATCATCCATGATAACTTATCGTAGACTCCCAATAAGTCTGCTCAAATTCCTTTATTGTATAGACTCATCTGCTGATCAGGGTGCAACTCCTCCCGCTCATCATTGCTCCTCCCAAATCAATCAACGAATCTCCCAGCTTATGTCAGAAGTTGCTCGTAGCTCATTTAAGATCATTTCAGCTACTGTTCTCTTTCAAGATAGCTATTTTTGTGCACATTTATGTGGTCGGCTCAGTTGCTTCTCTCAGCTTATCTATAGCTCTCTCCTAGCTACGTCCTAGCTCAATTGTCCTTATTTTTCTTACAGGCAGCAAGCTTAGATTCTTTTCATTTTATTATTCATTTTAATTTGCATGCATTTAGCTTCCTTGGCTTTTACTTTATTCTTAAAATTTATGTAATTAGATTGCATCGAGGGGTAAGGTACATACGTCCCCCCTAGCTAGGTGTAATTTATTTTTTAATCAATAAAATTTTCTCGTACCGTTGAGGTTCACCAAAAAAAAAAGACCTTATTTAAATCATACACTTAAGTATAAGTGGTCAAATTGTAGTATTACTTGGTTAAGTTCGAGGTTGAACCCAAAGGGAGCTATCTGTTGAAATTCAAACTAGAAAATATAAGATTGTTGTGCACGTAGTGTGATTAACTTTAATTAATTTATAAATTAGAATAGTTAATAAAGTCGAATTAGAGTGATAAAATAAATAAAAACTATTAATTAGAGTCAATTGGGGTTTGTGCGTAATTAGGGTTTTATGTGTATTATGTTTAAAATTTTCAGGGTTAAATGCTTAATTACCGGAGAATACAACGAACAATGCATAAAATCTTGGAATGACAAAGGCTTAAATGTAATTACCACACATGAAGAGTCAGCATAATGCAAGTGGGAAAATCCAGCAAGGTTCCATCGTCCGAACGGTGGAGGGGCGTCCGGATGGTCCCCTTTGGCGGCTCATCAGCATCCTCCTCCATTCTCCTCTATAAATAGCCATATAGCTTCAATTCAAAAGGAGGCTAGACACCAAGAGTTTAGAGCGAAGTTCAAGAGAGAAAAAGAAAAGAGAAAAAGAAAAAGAAAAGAAGTTGCAACTGATCTGGTCCATCATACACTTCAGTCCAAAATCTGTACTTATACATTTCTGTTGTATCTTTCTATTTGGATAGTTGAACTACCATCACCTTTTTGTCAGAACTGATAATAAAGATAATTGTGCTTCAGTTATTCCTTGTGAAAGACGTTTTAGGGTTTATATTTTAATTTCAGTTGTAATGAAAATTGCCCGCACTCCTTGCTGTCTGTAGCAATGGGGCGTGAGTAGTTACTTATATCCTCCAGTGAGAGGTAAAGATATGTATAATACTGGTTAAATTCTAGAGATGCTGATGTTTTATATATTTATATATCTATATATTATATTTTTCATGCATGATACAATGATGCACATAATTTCGGTGCTGTGCTTGGAATTATGTCATCAGTGCATCACCAACCTAATCGATTAAACAACCACGATATTTCTATCGGTATGGTTTATCCTCCACCAGAACGCTAAGGATGTTAATTGATGCATGGTACAAAAACTAAATGATGCTCATGAATGGCTTGTCCTTCTGGATTATCAGGGTTATTTAATTACTATATATATGACTATCAGACTAATGACCTTAGTGATCCTCATGAATGACTTGTCCTTCTGGATTACTCAGATCGTTTAACTGGTATAATGGATAATATTATCAGTCTAACAACCACGACATTCCTATTGGTATCATTTATCCTGTAATACCCTATTTCGGTTTGGCAAGGAACTAGTTAGAAATATTATCTTGTAAGGAATAAGAAAAATTTTAAAAAAGAATTTAGAATAGTCTAGAATAATCTAGAATATTGGAAAAGTTTCTAGAAAAATGTAGAATAGTCTAGAAGATTCTAGAAAGTTCAAGAATAACATAGAATAGTCTAGAACAATCTAAAAGAATCTAGAATTTTGAAGAAGTTCTAAGAAGAATCTGAAAAGTTCTAGAACAATCTAGAGAAGTCTAGAATATTTTAGAAGGTACTAGCAAGTACTAGAAGGTTCTAGATTAAAATGTTCTAGAAAGTTTCGGAAGGATTTAGAAAGTTGGAGAAGACTTTAGAATATTATAGATGAATCTAGATACTTGTTGAATCGGCATATGCAAAATAAGTTGGAAACCTACAAGGATCTAGGAGAGGGGCAATGGTAGAATATTATAGGGAATCTCCCCTAAAAATGTCACATGTCAATATTCTCTAAAATAATCCTAGGATGCCTATAAATAGGGCGTTTGGGGATTGGATTAAGGATACTAGGGCACAAGTAGTCTTTCACTTTCAAGAAAGAATAGAGAGTAAAAGAGAGAGGAAAGAAGAACACTTCATTAAAGGAAATTGTGAAAAAAAATAGAAAAGGCATGAATAACATGTCACTCTACTTTGGGTAACAAGCAACACTCAAGAAGCATATCATTCTCTTTAGACTTGAGGTGAGTGGTTTGGCATGCTACGTATTTTTCTCGTATCTCTAAACATTTTAAAAATGATACATAATGCTTGTTCATTACTACCTTTACAAAATGTTTTACTAAGTGTCTAAATACTTGTGGCAAACGATTCTCCTTACCTTAATGAATACTATTGTGAAGTATTGTGACATAATCACTTGTTTATATGGTGAGACTTTGTGATAATGAATGGGACTATGATTGAAAGTCCAAGGAAATTATTCCTCTATGTGCGGGTGACTTTAGCTACTAGGGAACAAACCCGGGGAGGCTGAGGTGACTCTAGTACTCAACGGTTGAAGGAACAGTGCCTGGTGCATCCTAGTCACCTTCATCAGATTGTCTTAGGGAACAGTTCCCGGCGATAGCCCATGGTGACCCTAAGTACGATGTTGGATCTAACCTTGAGATATATTTTGGCATTTTGTACTAAAAGTCTAGGGAAATTATTACTTTGTGTACGGGTGACCCTGACCACTAGGGAATAGACCCGGGATAGGCTGAGGTGACCCTAGTTCTCAACGGTTGAAGGAACAGTTCCTAGTGCGTCCTAGTGATCTTCACCGGATCGTCTTAGGGAACAATTCCCAGGCCGTAACCCGTGGTGAGCCTAAGTATGATGTTGGATCTAACCTTGAGATCTTTTGGCATTTAGTATGGTTCTCAGATATCGTACAAGTCCTTACCAGTATGAGATGATGATATAATTTGTTATTGTCACAACATTTTTACTGGCTTTGTTTATGATTATCTATTGTATGCCATATGTATTTTTTTGTTACCAGTTATTGTATTTGGTTCCCATCGATTATTGGATATCATACAGTCTCCACCATTATGATATGATTCACCGTTGTGGTATGATTTCTTATTAAAACCCAATTGTGTTATTCTTGAGAAATTGGTTATCTTGATAAAATTATTTTTCAAATTTTTGATTTACATGTCGTATGCCAAAAATATTTTTTAGCCACTTTGAATATGCATGCCTTTCCATTCACTGGGCTTCTTAGCTCATGTTTTCAAAATAAAATTTTTCTAGGTAAAAGATTGGAGTGTCAATAGCGGACTCAGGGAATTGATTGGGGACTAATAGTGTTGTGACCTCCATAGCATATATCGTATAGGCATCTTTACTTGTTTGGATAATTGGGGCAAACAGGTTTAGGTATGTTGAATTTGATATATTGACATGAGATTAATTTACTATTAATGTTATTTTTCACTCCTATATTATTAGTTTATTGTTAGGCTTACGTGTTCCATAGGTTATGGATCTGGTTCACGGCCGGTCATGCTCTTGGAGTTGGAGTGTGACAATAGTGGTATCAGAGCCTAGGTTGCGACACATATCTTGGCATTTATAGCCGTGTCACCTTTATAGAAGAGGTTAGGGTTCCCTGAGTCCTTTTAGTCATATAAGTTGGAAAAAGTGTACTTTATGGTGTGTAGTGAATATGTTACGAGATAATATGTTTATTGGAGTGTTAAGGACAAGCATTGCTTCTGACATCCTATAGAGCCTTTTCTCCTAAGTACCGATGCAACAAAGTGCACTAGTTCTTTATGATGATGTTTTAGAGAAAAAAGTTTTGGAATGATTCTTGAGTTTCAAATTTTGACCTTTTAGGTTAGAGTACCAGCTTATATTACAAGGGAGCCACCTTCTAGTATAATGATTCACTAAAGTTGAGATTGGTAGATTGTTTAAAGGAACAATTGGTGATGGTTGACCATGCTTACTTTTGTGGACCTTAGACGATACATACGGTGATTTTGAAGTCAGGATAACATCATATAATATCCTCTATGGTTTTAATAGAGTATGTTGTTGGACGAAATAAGAAATGGGGTGACCTTATGTGGGTAGATTTTTTGAAGTAAACAAATTGGGAGTTACTAGCTCATTTTAATGGTTATACTTATATTTGGGAAAATTGATTTTGTGGTTAGGTATCTGTTATGCAATCTATTATGTTTGGAAGAGTCGGATATTTTCACATAAAAGTATTTATTAGTCTCATTTAGTGTCTTGGTGTAAGTACTTCTCCGTGAAGGGCTAACTAGATAACGATTTTTGCAAAACACCAAAACTTTAGAGTTTATTGTCATGGCCAGTGGAATGGAATAATGACCTCTAGAGTTGTAAAAGTAGATAATCCAAAAGGTTGAGAATAGTTGCATATAATATGGTCAATGGTGATTATCCAAAGGACAGAGGTTAATAAATAGATGAAGTAGTGAAAGGTGATAATTCCAAATAGTGAAAGACAGTTATAGAGAAAAGGTGATAATACAAATGTTGAAGGATGGTAATGGAGGCAGAGGTAAAAGGAGATGGTCTAAATTATTGACGACAATGATTGATAAAGTGATGATAATCCAAATGGTGGAAGATAGTGACAGATGATATAAATGATGGTGATACTCGACTTTTAAAATTTTGTTGGGTTTATTGGAGTTTTTCTTATGGTTAAGAAAGTGACTCAACTATTGAAGGTAATACCTTTAGTGACTATCCTTAGATTTGATTGAAGTCATTATGAAGACTAGACTATTCAATCAAATGATTATTTGTGGTGGTGAAACATCATTTAGGTAGATATGATTGGTAACATTTTCAATATCTAGAGTGTTATCATGAAGGATGTGGTGCTAGACATAAATTTAGGAATGGATCAACCAAGTCATTTGGATGTTATTGAGTAAATGTATATTAAATTAGTAAAATTCATCAAAAGTTTGTATCACAATCTCTTGCAATTGGAAATTGACCTATTGATATAAGATCGAGGGGATAGTTTTAGTCAATTGTTGAAGTCCAATCGTTAGAACTTTGGGTACTTGGCTAAGTATAGGATTAACGGTGGTTCTTTGACCATTAGAGTAATTCTTTATTGGTTAATGAGTTTGGTTGATTCTAACTCATTACAAATGAGTGACTTCTTTTATGGTGAGCTTGGAATGCATAAGAGATAACTTTGCAGAGTTGTTCTTGATTCTTGACGAAGAATGATAGCAAGGTGAAAAATAGAATTTTCTTTTGGATAACATTTACTATCAAGATAGGTGTGAAGAGGAAAATCCTATTTGATTGATATGAAGAAGAATCAAGCCTAGAGGTATCCAAATTAGTGTGAGAGTTGATGGTATAACTTAAGAATGTGATGTTTGACTTGGTTGAGGAGTTTGACTAATTTTCTTTAGATTTGAGTGGAAATTCTCGTAAGGTCGGGTTTATACTCTAAGAAGATAACTTTTTAGATTTGCTTTTGATTTTTGAAGACGAGTGGTAGTAAGATGTCACAAGGAGTTTCACTTCGGGAAGACTTACTGAGATTAAACTATCTTATAGTTAGGCATTTATAGAAAATTTGATAGTTATGAAGTAAAAAGGTAACAATATGGATTATGTCCATAGGATTGGTGGATGAATTTGGGTATGTGGATGAAAAGTCTGATTTGTTTATGAGTTTTTGTTGTATCAAACATTAGTGAAGTCATAGTCTTGATTAATAGCAAGTTGGCACAATATAGTTTTTGATCAGGTGCTAGTGAAGAAAGTCATACTTATGAATAAAATATGGAAACTTGGAACTTTCTGATGTTATTGTTGGAGCTTCAAGAAATCAAAAGTTTTAAGATACGTCGTTCTATCTTAAATTGATGGTTTTGTGGGTACATTTGGAAAAGTGATATTTAAGAGTAAAAGAGCGATTTAATGGCCGATCATTGATTATCAAATGGTTAGAGAATTTTGAGACTACTGAAATTTTATTTTAGAGAGATTTATAGTAATTGGAGGAAAATAATACGTTGATTCTTACTAGTGTAAAATGAATATCATTTTCTTTTGGAAATATTTGAGTGATTGTGATATTTGTTAAATTATCAAATTATAGAAGAACTTCTTAATTGGTTGGGTCACAAGGTTTGAATAGACAAGTGATGGAGCAAACTTCAGAATCAATATTGTAATTGGTTATCTTTAGAGGTTAATGTATTGATTTGACCTAATGATTTGATTAATGTAATCAATATTTGGATCCTCTAATATGACTACAATAACTTAGGATGATTTTGGTTATTTCTTTATGAATTCTTAGCTCTGTAAAAGGAACAAGTCTTGTGGTAATGTCAAATGTTAGGGTGGAGGTCCCTAGTCTCTAGAGTTGATCTTTTAAACCCGTTTCAAGTAATGACGATTAATCAATCAATCATGGGAAACATAGATATTAAATTAACTCACATAGCTACAATTGCATAAATATTAATATTGTAACAGCGTGCACATCAAAAGTTGCAAAGATGGACTACTTAATTTCAGTAAGAGAAGAAATGATATTATGAATTTTGAAGAATAAAGTATTTTTAAGGAAGAGAGATTTTGGGTATGACTGAGCATTGTGCAAATTGCCTGGGAGAGAGGTTTGGTTCAAGTTTTATACATAAATGAGTTGGTAAAGGAAGAGAACAACTTTAAAGAGAGACAATCGAAGAAAGAGATGTACGAGATGACAGATGCTGGTGGTTGTAGGTTCGCAACTTGTAATGGTTAATTATCAATTTCTTCTTCTTCATCAGATAAGTTTACTTTTCTGAGGTGCACAAGAATTAATAGGTTACTCATGGATGAGTTTGATGTGCAAGGCTTAGGGTAGACAATAAAATAATGAATTGGAAGCCATGAGTTATTCTGTGATATGGTGAGATGCTTCATCTTAACAATATATTCTAAAGGTAATAAGTGGGGACTAGTAACACTATCATGAGAGTTTGGGAAAGAGAGAATATAAAAATGTTTAAGAACAAATTTTGAGCCTTAGTTCTAGACATCCTTGACATGTAATGTTGCGTCCAAAAGGAGTTTTCATTAACATGGTCAAATCCATTCTACTTTAGTTTCCCCAAAGTTGGGTTTTATGGAGTAACCGTTTGGAAACTACCCATGCCTTAATTCTTTAATGTGTGAAATCTAAGATGGGCATTATTTTTAATCAAGTTTTAGTTCTATAATGTCAATCTAAAGAGCATGGTGGAGTGAAGGCTTCAGTAGCTTATCAAAATCAACAATGAAACTTGACAAGATTGCGGAATTGGATGGTTTTGCTTTGAGTTTTGATCAGCTAGTTATGGAATGAGAAGTGATAATAGTTTGGTTATTGGATTTACAATGAACCATTCTATGTTCATAGTGGCTTGACCTAAGAGCAGCAACAATACGGGCTCTGGACAAAAGGCAAATCAATTGGTTAACTGGTTATAAAGAATCATGCAACTGAGGCCATTTTTTTGCAAAGGGGCAAATGCATCAGGAATACCACACTTATTTGGTTGGGATAACTAGCATAATTTTGAGGATGAAATTATTTTAAGGGGAGAAGAATGTAATACCCTGTTCCAATTTGGTAAGGAATTAGTTAGAAATATTATCTTGTAAGGAATAAGAAAAATTTTAAAGAAGAATTTAGAATAGTCTAGAATAATCTAGAATATTGGAGAAGTTTCTAGAAAAATGTAGAATAGTCTAGAAGATTCTAGAAAGTTCAAGAATAACCTAGAATAGTCTAGAACAATCTAGAATGTTGAAGAAGTTCTTAGAAGAATCCAAAAAGTTCTAGAACAATCTAGAAAAGTCTAGAATATTTTAGAAGGTACTAGCAAATACTAGAAAGTTCTAGAGGGATTTAAAATGTTCTAGAAAATTTCGGAAAGATTTAGAAGGTTGGAGAAGACTTTGGAATATTATAGATGAATCTAGATACTTGTGAAATTGACATGTGCAAAATAGGTTGGAAATCTACAAGGATCTAGGAGAGGGGAGATGGTAGAATATTTTAGAGAATCTCCCCTAAAAATGTCACATGTCAATATTCTCTAGAATAATCCTAGGATGCCTATAAATAGGGCATTTGAGGATTGATTAAGGATACTATGACACAAATAGTCTTCCACTTTCAAGAAAAAATAGAGAGTAAAAGAGAGAAAGGAACGAAGAGCACTTCATCAAAGGAAATTGTGAGAAAAAGAGAAAAGACATCAATAGCATCTCACTCTACTTCGGATAACAAGCAACACTCAAGAAGCATATCATTCTCTTTAGACTTGAGGTGAGTGGTTTGGCATGCTACCTATTTTTCTTGTATCTCTAAACATTTTAAAAATGATACATAATGCTTGTTCATTACTAACTTTACAAAATGTTTTACTAAGTGTCTAAATACTTGTGGCATACGATTCTTCTTACCTTGATGAATACTTTTGTGAAGTATTGTGACTTAATCACTTGTTTATATTGTGAGACTTTGTGAAGTGAATAGGACCATGATTGAAAGTCCAGGAAAATTATTCCTCTGTATGCGGGTGACTCTGGCCACTAGGGAATAGACCCGGTGAAGGCTGAGGTGACCCTAGTGCTCAACGATTGAAGGAACAGTGTCTGATGCGTCCTGGTGACCTTCATCGAGTCATCTTAGGGAACAGTTCCTGGGCGATAACCCGTGGTGACTCTAAGTACGATGTTGGATCTAACCTTGAGATATATTCTGGCATTTTGTACTAAAAGTCTAGGAAAATTATTCTTCTGTGTGCAGGTGACCCTGGTCACTAGGGAACAGACTCGAGGGAGGCTGAGGTGACCCTAGTTCTCAACGGTTGAAGGAACAATTCCTAGTGTGTCCTGGTGAACTTCACCGGATCGTCTTAGGGAACAGTTCCCAGCGGCAACCCGTGGCGACCCTAAGTATGATGTTGGATCTAACCTTGAGATCCTTTGGCATTTGGGTATGGTTCCCAGATATCATACAAGTCCTTACCAGTATGAGATGATGATATAATTGTTATTGTCACAACATTTTTACTGGCTTTGTTTATGATTATCTATTGTATGCCATACGTATTTTCTTGTTACCAGTTATTGTATTTGGTTCCCATCAATTATTGGATATCGTACAATCTCCACCATTATGATATGATTCACCGTTGTAGTATGATTTATTGTTGAAACCCGATGTGTTATTCTTGAGAAATTGGTTATCTTGATAAAATATTTTTTTCAAATCTTTGATTTACATGTCGTATGCCAAAAATATGTTTCAGCCACTTTAAATATGCATGCCTTTCCATTCACTGGACTTCTTAGCTCATGTTTTCAAAAAAAAAAAAAAATATTCCAGGTAAAAAATTGGAGTGTCAATAGCAGACTCAGGGAATTGATTGAGGATTAATAATGTTGTGACTTCCATTGCATACATCGTATAACCATCTTTACTTGTTTGGATAATTGGGGTAAACAAGTTTAGGTATGTTGAATTTGACATATTGACATGAGATCAATTTACTGTTAATGTTATTTTTCACTCTTATATTATTA
Source organism: Ilex paraguariensis (assembly GCA_963454935.2). Classification (NCBI taxonomy): domain Eukaryota; kingdom Viridiplantae; phylum Streptophyta; class Magnoliopsida; order Aquifoliales; family Aquifoliaceae; genus Ilex; species Ilex paraguariensis. The sequence goes on along the minus strand of CAUOFW020003195.1, from coordinate 375 downwards.
GTTTATTGTTAGGCTTACGTGTTCCATAGGTTATGGATCTATGGTTCACAGCCGGTCATGCTCTTGGAGTTGGGGGTGTGACATATCCTCTATTGGAACGTTGAGGATGTTAACTGGGATATGTATCACAGATAGAGTCAACTAAATAATTCAAGTATTCCTCATGAATGACTTGACCTTCTGGTTTACTTGGATTAGTCAATTGACATATCTATAACCAGCTAACTTAAGAAGTTGCTGTGTTATGACTAATACCACTAGTTGACCTAAGAAGTGGTTGTGTTATGGTTTATTATTATGAACCTAATATTATGAAGACAAATGAATAATTCAAGTATTCCTCATGAATGACTTGTCCTTTTGGTTTGCTTGGAT
>CAUOFW020003194.1:0-39289 GCA_963454935.2 Ilex paraguariensis | reverse complement strand
CATCCTCGTACTCACATACCAAACCGAGGTAGACCCAACTCCTGTCTCACCTCATCCTCCAAAGTAAGGCTCGCAAGCCATCCCATCAACTGTCCGTGCCATCGTGAGTCATACACGGCTTGGGGTAAAGCATCGTGCTTTTCCCCTTGGAACTTGAAACAAATACCATCAGGCGTTATACGCCGTGACCCTCTTCCTATCACAATCATGACAACCCGATGTGCTGCCAACCAATCCATCCCGAGGATCACATCAAACTCCGACATGTCCATGACCCTAAGGTCTACAGTGAGTAGAATCCCCGAGATCTCTAATTCACAGTCCCCGACATATCTGATCAACTCTCACCCTAGCTCCTAGGGAGAACTCACATGTACCGGTTCCTCTAAGGTCTCAACCTCTAAGCCCAATCTTTCACACAAGATGCAGCAATAAAAGAATGAGATGCACCAGAGTCAAATAATACCCTTGCCCATAAGCGAGAGAGTAGAAATGTACCCTGTATTACCGACGGATCTGTCGACTCAGTCTGTGGCACCATGGCATAAACACGCCCTTGGGTTCCCGATGTCCCGGCTTGTGAGCCTCGACCTCGACCCATGCCCTGGCCTATCTGGCCTGTTTGTGAAGTCCCTGCTCGTGAAGTAGTAGGCACTTGTGCAGCACCCTGAGATTGGTACTGACTCCTTTGACCCATAGTGGGGTAAGGAGGAACACTCTGTATCTGCGACTGGCCCACAGAAGGCTGGGATTGGGATGTCCCATAGCTCTGGGATCCCTGCCGTTGAGGACACTCCTTTCTGATGTGACCCGGCTGGTGACAAAAATAGCAAGTCTTCTGACCCGTCTGGAAGGTGGTCCTGAAGTTTCCCCCACCTTGAGAGAATCGGCCCTGGCCTTGGCCTTGATAGCCGCGGCTCTGCCCCTGAGACCCTTGTGGAATAGAAGTCCTTTGCCTCTTTCCTGCACCTGAAGAAGATGATTGACCCTCCTTCCTTTTGTCCTTAACACCCGCTTCCCGGATGTTGCGCGCGTCCTCCACCTCTCTCTCGATAGTCATTGCAGTCTTGACCATCAAATCAAGGTCTTGCAGGAGAAGTCCCACAATCTTGCCTCGAATAGACAACTTCAGTCCATCCTCAAACTTCTGTACTTTGGCCCTGTCTGAGGCCACATAATCATCAGCAAAACGGGCCAACTCAGTGAATTTGGCCACGTATTCTAGCACACCTCATAGTCCCCTGCTTCAATTCTAGGAACTCCTTGGCCTTAGCGTGTCGAGCGGCGCGGTCGCCGGAAATACTTTCCCATAAAGAGTTCCTTGAACTCTACCCAAGTCATTATCTCCAAGTTCTTTGAGGTCTTGACCCAATCCCACCATAGCTGGGACTCTCCCTCCAGCTGAAAAGTTGCCAAAGTTATCTTGGTGGCATCGGAAGTGATCTCCATAGCACTCAAGATCTTCTCCACTTGTCGAATCCAACGATCGGCTACCATTGGATCCGCCCCTCCCAAAAAGACCGGAGGATTATGGGCTTTGAACCTCTGGAGGTTACTCGAGCCTCCGTGTCCCATATTTGCACCAGTCTGTGCAATGGTAGCGGCTGTAGCACTAGCCTGTGCAATCGTCGCCGCTGCCTCACCAATAGCCTCTACAAAGGCTTGGTGATCAAAGGCCGGAAGTGGTTGGTTGTTGTTTCGGCCACCGCCTCGGCCTCGGCCACGTCCTCTTCCTCTTCCTCTATTTTCCATCTACACACACATAAGATAGCAATAGATCAGTTACTTAATATCCCAAGTTAGGCATCAAGTATTTAAACTTGACGATTTTTTTTTCCTCCTTGTTTTACTAGTAGTGCGTGTGCCACCTACTAGTAAACATTTACACATTAAAACATAATCTTGAGTTTTCTAACCCTAGTGTTTCTCCTTTCCATATACATTCTACCATGCATATAATTCACATAACAAGTAGCACATAGCATATAGTAAGTAGAGAACTTAACATGAAATGCATATGGAATGTAATGGTCTAGACCCATGCCCAACCAAGCCCTAGGTAATTCGCATACCTAGGCTCTGATACCAAACTGTGACACCCCAAAATCCGGGGGTCCGTTGATTACCCATCAACCCGCGGAATACCCGTAAATACCGAGTGACTCGATATCACACCGTTATGTCCCATTTACCGAGGTCCATAACTTAACAAAATTTGGGCAGAGTCTCCTTTGTACAGGGAACTCTACCCAATACCCAACCTGTGCAACATAACTCACATGACCCATCTGAGGCCCAATATAAACAATGACCGCACCGGGTCCATTTATAAGTAAACATTGACCAGAATTATCCATATATAAAACATGCAGGTTACTTTAACATTAGTGCATATATGTAATAGTTATCATTTAAATCCACCAAGGTCTAATAAGCCTCAATATACCTCAATTAGTGTCCATTTGTATCCTTGGAACTAGAGAAATCCAAGTCCATTGGTATTCTTTAAATCAAAGAAATCCAAGCCTGGAAGCTTAGTGCATAGTTTGAAAAATTTCGGTTTTAGAGTCACCGTTCGAACAGCACTATTCACATTCGAACGTCCCTTGGTTTTGAAAAATAGGTAGCTCCCAGTACATTTGGTTCTCTGCTGGTTTTGCTGTTCAAAACTCGCACCATTCGAACGTCACTTTACGTTCGAACAGAAAATGCAGTTTCTGTTCTGCTGCAACTTCCAGTGCGGTTTTGACCTGTTTAGAAGTGGAATTGAGGAAATTTCATAAAAACACTTTTGTAGCCCTAGGTGTCTACTACCTACTGTAAAAATTTCAGATCATTTGGACGTCACAATAAAAAGTTATGGCTCAAACACTAAGCAGTGTCTGAAATTTCTGTGTAAACTGTGTATGATTTCAACCCCAAATCAATCCATTCCAAACCAATCCAAACCAATCCAAGGTTATCCAAAACTTATACAACATCTATTTGATACCAAATATAGTCAATACAAGTTCTAATACAACTATTTCCATACTTTTACATGCCAAAATGGAAATTAACCAAAAGTTTTACAAAAACTAAATTCAAAAGCCACAACCCGGCTTTTCTTCAACCAAGAGCCCCCGAATGAGAGCCATCCACCGGAACGTGTCCCGTACCTGAAATTGTTTCCCGTATAGGGTGAGCACAACGCCCAATAGAGATAAACCTATAGAGGTTACTCTTCCCCTAGATGCACATGCTCATGTAATCATCACACAAACACACAACCAAGCATTTCTCACACTTATGCATCCTATGATGGAATGCAACAATGCTATGCCATGGAATGAAGTGACACTCACCCATGCAACTTTATTCCGAGCTCTCTCCGGCTCCCCAACACATGCAAGTGGCAATTTAGTCGAAACCACCATTTATGTTACACACAATGGCGTTAATCACTCTAGGGTCTTGTATAGGGTGGATGTTCATGGACTTACACCAAGGGCCTCCAACCCACACGAAATTTACGGACTTCGACCGAGGGTTCCGAATACACCCACACACTTTATGGGCCGAGCCAAGGGAGTGCGTAGCCCAATCACCGGGTCTTGCACCCGAGAGGTCGTCATGCCTCTTCTTGCTACCCCAACCCAATTCATCATGCAACCAAGCGGCTTAGCTAAGTCCTCGACCCAACTCTCCCAAGCCTTCCGTCAATCACCAAGTGTGGTATTGACGTCAAACATGCACTCACTCATGTAATGAGACACTTCCGTGCAAATGCAATGTGATGTTCCATTGCACACAAAATAATGCTCAATATGCTTATGACAAACATATAAACATTTTCATACATCAATGCAATTGTATCATAAGTATATAACTACCATATCTCATTATGCTCAATATATCATTTCATGCATATGTCAATAACACTCTTCATCCAAAAACCATATCCTAAGCATATGATTTCACAATCACCCAAGCATGTTATAACATAGCATCATGCAAGTAACACACTCAATTTCACTAGGGCATTTTATCAAACATCTTATAGTCATTCAAGTCATGTATTCACATAACACATTCCAAGGCATAGTTTATAAAAGACATAGCATGCCTTAAGTTTTCACCAAGTTACAAAATAATCACATGGAACCTCCATATACCAAATTCAAGCTAGAAGCTAGCCTAAGCTATTCCTATGCTAATTTTTTTTACTTTCATACCCATAGACATATATGTATAACAATACATATGCATATACATAATTTTCACCCTTAGTCTAGCAACACCTAAGGTAAGAATAATCCAAAGTAGGAATAACCCCTACCTCTTAGGAGTGTAGAAAACCCCTAAAACACCAAAACCAACCCAAAAGCTTTGATCTCCAAAAATTCTTCCTTTGATTATTCGGTGAAATCACTTCCTTTTGGTACGTAGACGTAGCCCTTGACGAGGAGAACGATCTTTGTTCTTGGTCCAAGCGGATTTGAGCACTAGAATTATGTAGATCATAGAGAGAAGTTGAAGCTTTCCCTCTCCTTTCCCTCTCTTTTCTATCGGCTGAAGAGGATGCTGAACAATGGGGAAAAATCTGATTTTTCCCCCTATTTATACTTTAGAACACTTGGCCCACAATTGGCCACATGTCCATTTTTAATTCCAGGTCCGTTTTTGTCCCGAACAATTAAATCTTGCCTCGGTTTAAATCTAAAATATTTTTATTTCAATTTATCTTATTTTATTGCCCAAAATTTAAAATTTTATAAAAAAATTCGTGTACAGGGTCACCCGAAGCCCGATCGCTCCGTAAAACGTGAAAAATTTGACTATCTCAGAATTCGACGAAAATTGACGTGGTAACTCGATTTCGCGAGACGAATCCAACGGTGAGGTCCGTTTTGTCATCCGAGTTACAAAAATTTCAGATTTACAACCCGAATCATGGTGACAATTTACCATTTTACCCTTTATTCATAAAAGTTTAAATCTACCCGGATTTTACAGTATACCTTGGCATTGCATTGTGTCGTGGGAGTCGGTGATGACTTGGGTTTAAGTGCATGAGTGAGTATCATCTCATTTCATGGCATGACATGGTTGCATTCCACATTTAATGCATATTCTTGTATGGAATGATTGTTAAATGTTGTTTGTTGCTTATACACAGCACATATGCATCTTAGGTGGGGAGTAGCCTCTGTAAGAATTATTATACTGGGCATTGACTCACCCTATACGAGAAAATATTTCAGGTGGGAAGATACACCGGTGGATGCCTCCAATTTGGACCCTCATATTTGAAGAAAGCCGAATGTGGCTTTATTTTGTGTTAACGTAAAACATTTGTGGAAATAATGTTTTGGGCATGTAATCTTTTGCAAATAACTGTAATAGAACTTATATAAACTATTGTTAAACTAACCTTGCATGTTTTGATATAAATATGGATAATTGGACCCGTGTGGCCAATGTTTACTTATAATTCGACCTGGTGTGGTCATTGTTGAATATTGGACCTCGGATGGGTCTTGTTATTATATGATTGCGCAAGTTGAGTTTTGGGTAGAGCTTCCTGTACAAAGGAGACTCTGCCCGAATTTCTTCAAAATTATGGTTCCTGGTAAATAGGGCACAATGGTGATATCGAATTACTTGGTATCCACGGGTATTCCGTGGGTTGATGGGTAATCAACGGACTCCCGAATTTTGGGGTGTCACATGAACTGGATAGTTTATTGGACACTCACTAGTGATATGCCCATACTCATCACAAATCTCACACACATTTTCAAAATATGGGGCATTTAATACATTTTCATAAAAATGATATGACATTACATAAAATACAAGCTATTTACAAACTATTTACAAAAGAGACAACATACCTTGGCCCGTCATGAAAATCACAAGACTTACCTATGCCGTCCAAAATCACCTTTGAACTCAATGCTTAACCTTCCCCGGCAATGGCGCAAGAAATGCTTGATTATTTTCGTTATTATATCCTAATCTCCTAACATCATCCCTCAATGTATGTATGGTGTGTGTGTGAAGGGAAGTGTTACTCTGCCTTGAAATGATGTCAAAAGAAAGGGCAACAAAATGGTAGTGGAATGAAATGAAATGCATGTGTGTGTGAACAAAAGTGCTTCCCAAGCACAAGGAGTCTTTTGAGTGTCGTGTTTTATTTGGATAAGTATTCCAAGGTCGTCTCCTCAGGGATGGAAGGGAATTGTGTGAAGGTGATTTTGTAAAAATGGAAAAGTGTAAAATCTTGTAGTTTTGTGTTTTGGTGAGTTTTGTTCTTGATGAAAATGAAATGGAAAGCAAGTGTTGGCTAATCTAAAGGGTTCATTCCAATAAGAATCCCAAATCAACTTGAAGCCTTTCTCGAATAGAGCTTAGATGAATGATTGATTCATGGGAAGCTAGGGACGAGATGGAGGTGAAGATCCAAGCATAACCCGTGACCAGACCTATGGGATATCAAAGACTCTCAACCGCATCCACTCTCAACCTAGTCAAACTGAACCACCGTACTCTAAGAGGAGGAAAGAAAGTGAGTTGATTTGGCATACCTAAGAGGAGTTCTCCCTTAGATTAGCCAACTTAAAGCTCTAGCTACTCACGAAAGCAAGAAAGAAATGCATAATGTAAAGAGACATAATTAAGAAATGAAACATAGCACTTAACATAATGCAGGAAATCTTAAACTATGAAGAAAAATATCCAATACCCATTTTAAACTTGAAATGAAGAAAACTTAAGACAACAATGGTAGAAACTAAGATACTCAATTCAACTTGCAAAGAACTTCAAATAAATGACATTAAAAGTAAATAATGAAGCTTACAAGAGTCTTACACTAAACTACAAGTGAAAATATGGAAGAAAATGCAAAAGCATAACTTTCTATGTAACTATTCATCATCTTCCTCCTTGGAGCTTCCTAAGCTTAGGTAGTCACCTTTTAAAATCTTGTGGAATGCTGAATATATGGTGCAGAAGCCTTGCATTTTCGTCCATAGGGTCCTTTAGGGTCTGTGTGTGCTGGAATGCAAGCATGGGGAAGGATTGGACTCTTACATAGGCAAGGACAAGCTTAGCCTACACCCATTATGGCTACTCCCTTCTCTCCCATCTCCATTAATGTCATTGCCTCCAAAGTCTTCAACTACGGTGTGGGAGGCATGTAAATGTGTAAGAAATGTCAGGGGACAAGTGGAAGATTCATTGGTGGGACCCCGAAGAATGTGGCGCATGAGTTGAAGGCATTCTGGGCATTCTGGCAAAACTTACCAGTAGGTTTTTAGTGTTCTATTGATAGGTTTTGGGCACTGGAGTTCAACCTACAGGTAGGCCATACTGGTAGGTTGCCTGCTATGGACCAATTTTTGCAGAATTGTCATAACTTTTGATCCAACCTTCCGATTGAGCTAAAATATTTGCAGAATATAGAGGACATTCAGATCTACAACTTTCATGTTTTGAACATCTTCAGATTCAAAGTGGATCATGGTAAAAAATGAGGAAAATTGAGGTACTGCAACCAAATAGTGCGCGTGCTGGTGCCTATGTTACCAAGCATCGATACCTCCTTGATTTCTTTCACTTTTAAGCTTCCAAATCCTCAAGTAATGTGTTCATGTCTTCACTACACATCCACATTTAGTTGCATGGTTTTAAAATCCATCATTTAAGCTATAATTACCTGTAACCACAAGATTTCGACGTTATTCATAAACTCGACTAACTCTAAGTAATTACATGCAAAGTTAAGTTAAACTGAATGTAATGAGGCCATCAAATATGCAATATTATGTGCACATCACTAAGGATCAAAGTAAGTCAAAGATGGCCTAAGATAATTTCTAGATAATCATGAGATAGCATATTGCGTTTTAAGACAATGTCAATCAACTACCCAATAAGCTTTGTGCTCCATCTCCACTGGCAAATGATAAGTCTTGCCATAGACTAGCCTGTAGGGTGATATGCCTCGAATGGTCTTATAAGCAGTGCGGTAAGCCCACAAGACATCAGTCAACCTAAGTAAACAATCCTTTCTATTAGGGTTCACCATTTTCTCTAGGATGTTTTTAATCTTCCTATTGACCAACTTAGCTTGACTATTGGTCTGTGGGTGATAAGTAGTAGAAACCTCGTGTATAACACCATATTTATGTATTAAGGATGCAAATGGTCTATTGCAAAAATGAGAACCACCGTCACTTATCATTGAGCTAGACATCCCAAACCTTGAAAAGATGTTTTCTTTTAGGAACTTGACCACGACGCGATGGTCATTGGTCTTGGTTGGGATAACCTTTACCCATTTAGACACATTGTCCAATGCCAATAAAATATAAAGGCAGCCAAAAGACATAGGGAAAGGACCCATGAAGTCAATGCCCCAACAATCGAATATCTTAATTACTAACATGGGGGACAAGGGTATCATATTCCTACGGATCAGACTACCCAACCTTTGGCACCTATCACATTCCTTGCAAAATGAAACACAACCCTTAAATAAAGAAGCCCATTAAAAACCATATTGCAAAACCTTAGCCGACGTTTTCTTTGAAGAGAAATGGCCACTACATGCCTCGGAATGGCATAATAAAAGGACTTCCCGTTGTTCATTTTCAAGCACATATCTGCTCATCACTTGGTCTGGGCAATATTTGAACAAATACGGGTTGTTGAAGTAGAAATACTTCACATCTGCCATAAATCTCCTTTTGTCATTTGGGCTCCAATGCGGTGGTATTTGTCCTATGGCAAGATAATTACAAATGTCAGCTTACCAAGGAAAAACATAATGAATAGAAAATAAATGCTCATCAAGAAAAGAGTCAGGGATAGGAATATGCTTTTCAGCATCTTGAACTACAAGTAAGGACAAATGGTCTGCCACCACATTCTCAACTCCCTTTTTGTCTTTAATGATCAAATTGAATTCTTGAAGGAGGATAATCCACCTAAAGAGTCTCGATTTTGCATCCTACTTAAACAAAAGATACTTCAAAGTAGAGTGATTGGTGTAGACTAGTATAGGTGAACCAATGATGTAAGCCCTAAATTTATCCAATGCAAATAGTACAACTATCAACTCTTTTTCAGTAGTGTAATTCATTTGTACTTCATTCAGAGTCTTAATAGCGTAGTATATTACATGGCCTCTTGTCTTCCCTTTGACCAAGCACAACGCCATCAGCGTAATCACTTGCATCGCACATGAGCTCAAATGGTAAGTCCAACTTGGGTGGTCGCATGATTGACGGTGAAGTGAACATGTTTTTGAGTTTTTTAAAGGATGCCTCACAATCATCTGACCACACAAAGGGGAAATCTTTAAAAAGTAAATTAGTCAAGGGTCTTGCCAATGCACTAAAGTCTTTTATAAATCTACTATAAAAAATAGCATGGCTAAGAAACGACCTAATGTCTTTGACGAATTTCGGTGTGGGGAGGTTGGAAATTGGTTCAACCTTGGATTTGTCGACTTGGATCCCCTTTGCTGATATAATATAACCAAACACTATCCCTTGTGTCACCATAAAGTGGCACTTCTCCCAATTGAGTACCAAGTTCTTCTCCTCACATCTTTCAAGTACTTTCTCCAAATTCTCTAAACACCCTGCAAATGAGTCCCCAAATACAAAAAATTCATCCAAGAAGACTTCCACAATTATCTCCACCATGTCGCTAAAAATTTCCATCATGTATCTTTGAAACTGTAACACCCCGCATTTTCTTTTATATATGTATATAGATATATAGTAAATAATTGTTGTAAAAATGGGGATATGTGTAGTGATGTGTGTTTGAATTTGGTAGAATGAAAAAGGGATGAACAGTGCACTGGCTGTAACATCAAGCTCGATTTCGACCTTGATGCAGTCCATATCTCTCAAAACTTAAAACATGAAATTTGTAGAGCTCTCTCTTAGGATTCCATATCACCTTGAATCATCTCAATCGGAACTAGGAGGAAGGAGTTATGTCCATATTACGAAGTAGTGTCTACACTGTCCAAAAATATGTCCGGCAGACTACCTTTCGCTAATTTCATCATAACTCTTTATTGGAAAGTCCGAATTGTGTACCGTTATTTTTGTTAGAACCCTAACTCGTATATATTTCCAACCATATAGGTTACACCTCCTAGAAATACCTGAGTCAAATCAGTTCATTCTATGAAGTTGACCAAAAATCTGCACAATGGTGCTCCTTGGATAGTAAAGGGTTGTGCTTTCTTATTAGACCTTGAAGGTGTAAAACCCCATATGTTTACATTAATATATTAATGTACTTGTTTAGTGATTCTTCTATATGTAATGACTTAAGAATAAACCATATATATATATTAAAATCGTAAGGATATCACCTATAGTAGTTCGAAGGAATAAAATAGAAATTTTAATGTTCCAAGTGTGAATTTATTTTAGTTTTAAAATAAATCATAAAAAGCAATGTTTTTAGGTTAAAATAACATTAAAAATGAATCCGGAACGTCGAAAAACCTTAGAGTAGTCGTATGGATCAAATTGGAGATTTCTAGTGGCAAAACTGTAATTTTGGAAAAAACTCAAAATTAGCCATGAACAGTGAATTGCGCGGACTGCTGTGTTTAAAACACAGAATCCAGCCCATTTCCTTCCATTTTTTCTCACATCTCTCACCCCCAAACCCCTTAGCACCCTTGGGGAAGATAGAGGAAAGGAGGAAAGGGAGAAAGGAGATCACTAGAGCTTGGGTTTTTGGTTTGAAACTTTGATTCAAGGTAGGGGTTATTTCTTCCATGCTTGTCCATTGAGGCTAAGGCTAAAATATATATATGTTTTGATTCATACTTGTATGTATTTGCTAGGAATTCCTTGTTTCTTGGTTTTCTTGCAATTATGGCATGTCTTAAACAAAGTTAGGATTGATTACCCATGAAACTTCTTTTATAGCTTTAAAACCCTAGTTTTTGGGGAAATATGGAATTCTCTTTCTACATTTGCTCAAGCTTGGTTTTGAGAACTTTAGTGCTTTGTGTGAGTAATGAAAATGATGTGGTGGTGATCTCTTGTATTTTTCTTAATTGGTTATTTGGATTGTCGCATGATAAAATTTGGGAATTTTGATAATGGTTGCTTTTTGAGGGCAATGTGTGGATTTTATCTTGTATGTGATTGTTGGTATGAAAAGAGGATAATTATGAACCGAGGTTACTCGTAAGTATGCGGTTAAGTGTGGAATACTTGAAGGGGGTAGAGGTTACTTGTAAGTATGCTACCTACCAAAAGAGGATATTTATGAACCGAGGTTACTTGTAAGTATGCGGTTATGTGTGGGAGACTTCAAGGGGGGTAGAGGTTACTTGTGAGTATGCAACCTACCAAAAGAGGATATTTATGGACCAAAGTTACTTCTAAGTATGCGGCTATGTGTTGGATACTTGAGGGGGGTGGAGGTTACTTGTAAGTATGCTACCTACCTAAAAGGACATCTAATGACCGTGGTTACTTGTAAGTATGCGGTTATGGGAAACAAAGACTTGAAGGGGGTGGAGTTCACTTTTAAGTATGCCACCTGCCAAAGGAAATATAATAATCGATGGTGGAATAAGTGTTCCTTTTTGTAGTATGGTGTTACTATTGCATTTTCCACAAGAGCTTGTGGAGGTATGGGACTCTACAAGAACTTGTTGGAAATGGTTATGGTTGCTCATTGTGACTTGGGTTTACTGTTCATTTAAATTATTGCGAATGTTTAAACTTGAGATCTGTTTCAAATGTCACGGTTTTACTTCAAATGTTATATGATATTTTGGAAAATAAGACCGAACTGTTTTACTTGTTTTCTAAACCTTGTATGAGTATGGAAGGAATGTTGCTACAGAGCTTAGTGCTCATCCCCTACAGATAATATCTTTTCAGATTTCGTCTATGAGGAGGAGTTACAAGTAGATAAACCAGTGCATGGGGAAGCTCCCCTAGAGGGGAACGGGGATCATGAACTGGATGCCTAGAGTTATATTTCTTTTGTACTAGACTAGAGAGTTTATTTTGAAATCATGTAAAGTCTAGTATTTTGTTATTTCACTGCAAGTGTAATTTAATTCTTTTGGGAATATATTTGTCATACTTGGCCTATTCTTTTGGGATGACATTGTGGATATGACATATGATGAATGAAGGTTTATTTTACGATGGATAAATAGACCCGGTGTGGTCAATAGTTATGCATATGTGGACCCGGTGTGGTCAATTGTAATATAATTGTACAGGTTGTGTTTTGGGTAAAGCTCCCCGTACAAAGGAGACTCTGCCTAAATTTTGTTAAAATATGAATGGTTGATGAATGAACTTTCGTTGTGATGAATTTACGTAATGCTCTCATGGTGTGAATGGTTTTTAGAATGTAATGTCACCCAAGGGGGTTTTTGGGGCGTTACAGAAACATCCCAGGAGCATTGCACAACCTAAATGTCATTCGGGGATTGGCGAAGTACCAAAAGGACACGTGAACATTTTATTCTCGTTGTCCTCCACAACAATCTCAATTTGATTATATACAGGTATCCATCCAAAAGACAATAAAAAAGGTGTCTGGCTACTCTCTCTAATACTTGGTCGAGGAAGGGCAAAGAAAAATGATCTTTTCTTGTGCATAAGTTTAGTTTTTGATAGTTGATACAAACTCTCCAACTGGTAACTACCCTTGTCGGAAGTAACTCATTCTCCTCATTGGCAACCACAATGACCCCTGAATTTTTTGGCACTACTTGACTGGGACTAACCCATTTATTGTCGGCAATTGGAAAGATGATGCCCATATCAAGTAGTTTGAGCACCTCATCTCTCACCACATCCTTTATGATAGGATTTAGTCTTCTTTGTGATTTTTGAGACGGGTTGGAGTCTTCCTCTAAATAGATTCCGTGTGTGAAAATGAGGAAGCTTATCCCCTTGATATCGACAATCATCCAACCAATTGCTCCCTTGTGCCATCTCAACACTTTCAATATATCATCTTCTTGCTTTAGCTCCAACGAGGAACTTATCAGCACTAGGAAGGTCTTGTGCTTCCCGAGAAGTGCATACTTGAGCGTAGAAGGTAGTGGCTTCAACTCCAAGTTGGGTGTTTGTATAGTTGGTGGGAAGAATTTTTTCTCTTGTTGTGGAAGCTTCTCAAATGTCGGGGCCCAATTTCCTACCCCTTGTACAGTTTTTGGCTTCTCATCATCAACGCATTCTTCCTCTGGTGACTTTAAACTACAAGGAAAAGGGCCTGGAATGGAACATTCATGTGAATTCAAATAAACAATGTTTTTCCTTTTCATGTGTTGTACCCCCCCCCCTCAGAGTAGCCCGTAGTCTCTTTCTCTTTTGTCAATGTGGCTTTTGGTGAGACTTTTAACAAAATGGTTTTGTTAATTTGTTTGCCACTCCTAAGGGTGGTGACTGCCTTGAGTTGTTCTCAACTATCGTTGGTGGACTTGGATGACTCAATCACGTGTTGAACCCTTGGGTTTTATTGGGGTTGAGCGGAAAATTTGCATTTCTCTTGTTGGGACGACCCTATGACATTAGTCAATTTTGTGATTTGAGTCTGAATGTCATTAAAAGCAGCGACAGTTTGATTGTTTGTGGTGGTTTGGCTTTGGATGAATTGGTGCACGACATCTTCCAAGTTTCTCTTATAGGGCGGTTAGTAGGTGGGCGGGTTAGGTGGTCCTTGTTGACCAAACCCTTGTGGGGGCTGGTTTTTTGAAAACCCTTGTGGATTGGACTGGGGGTATTGGGAGCTAGAATAGGGACCTTGACCATGGTATTGATTTTTCTTGGTTGGGATGGAAGGTAAATATGAACTAGACCTGTGAGGAATGAGATTATCATTCTTCCAACTAATGTTCGGGTGATTACTCCAACCTAGATTATATGTATTGGATTGTGGAGAAAATGATTGCCTACTTTGGTTGAAGGCATTTACTTGCTCACGGTAAACCTCTTTAAGTGCCAAAATGTTGGGGCACTCCCAGATGGAATGCTCAAGACTCTCACAAATAGAGCAAAACTCCTCGGTCTTGGTTATGTTAGACACCTCATGTCTCCTATTGACCTCTAAAATCTCCACCATCTGAGAAAATTTGGTGATTTTGGCAAGCAAGTGTTCTCGATCCTGTAAATCATACATTCCTCCCAAACTTGGTTGACTACTACCCGGAGAGAACCTTGAAACATCATTATGATCCATGATATCCTATGGTTGAGAATTTTGTGCCAATATATTGAAGTATTTAAGGGCCACATCCAAATCTTTGTTTAGAAACTCTCCATTACACATCATGTCTATGAATTGTCGGTGGGCCGATTTAATTCCTTCATAGAAGAAACTAACCAATTGCCATGGTTTAAATCCACGATGTGGAATGGATTGTAACAACTCTTTCTATTGATCCCAACATTGATAAAATTGCTCATTGGACAAATTCTAAAATTTTTTGAATTTGTTGCTTGTTGTCCGAATTTAATATTGACAATTTATATGCAAGTATACACGATCAATAAGTAATAAAGTGATAAGTAGATGATCATTCCCACAGAGAATTATTACTAATAAATTCCAAGTACTGAATTTATATCAATTTAATTCTATTTAAACAATTGGAATTGAACTATGAAATTACTAATTTAAAACTAAATCTAAACTTAATAATCAAGGGTTTAATTTACCGGTTAAAAGAAGTTAAGATTACAACTTCCCTTAATCCTTTGTATAAATCTTTCCACTCTCTTTCCAGTTAATTGATCAAAATAAGTTGTTAACTGAGAATTCAAAGTTATTTATCAAACCTCTTCCGATAGTTTGATAAAAATATCCCCCAATTAAATTACTACATTCTTAAGTTAAATAATTTGAAAAAAAAAGTTACACACGACATATAGGTATATTCCTTTCCTATACACAAGCCCAACTATTCAATCCAAAGAAGAATTAACCAGACGTATGTCATCATATTCCAATCTAAACCTAGAATTTATCTTCCAATTTCATCTAGGTTATCAAATTAATTGTTGGCCACACAATCATGTATTAAGCACAAAATATGACAAACAACTCATGTATGATCAATAGAACTAGAATCGAGAGTAGATCAATTTAACTAAACATCAAGTTCCATTGCATTTCATCTAGGTTATCAAATTAATTGTTGGCAACACAATCATGTATTAAGCACAAAATATGACAAACAACTCATGTATGATCAATAGAACTAGAATCGAGAGTAGATCAATTTAACTAAACATCAAGTTCCGTTGCAATCTTAATAAAGATTTAGTTCATAATGTAATTGAAAAACGTCATTCTAAAATTAAGCAACATCTCAGAAAATCAAGAAGTAAAAGTAAGAGAAAAGAATAAAAACTTAGTTGCAATCTTCACTTTCTCTCCCGCCTTTGGTTCTAATTTTCTTCGCGCTTCGATTCTTGTCTTCAATTTTCTTTTTGATCCTTTGGCTTTTCTTATTTTAGGAGCCCCAAAAATCAGTATCTATCCTTTCAAACTCAAACCCTAGCATATATGTAGCATTAGGGTTCAATTTTGGGTAAAAAATAAGTCAAAATTTACGTCCAGAGCCAACACATGCGCCTAGGCACTGGAAATGCACTGTCTGGGTAGAATGTGGGCACCTAGTTGTTGACTTTGTATTGGCTTTGTGCTGCCCACTTTTAAGCCCAAAGTTTCCCTTGCTGCTTAGCCTTCAAAAATCCAACACTTAGGCTCCAAATTAACCTTGTTTCCTGCCAAATGATGATCCCTACAAAATAACATCAAAACACACAAAAAAAATAAAAAGGAACATAAAATATTGAAAAACTTACAATTTCATCAAGCTGAAATACTCAATTCGTAGGTATAAACCCACTCATCATTTCTTAAGAGAAGTGGTCTTGGGCACCAGAAAAAATTTGTTTAAAAATTCGGTAAAGAGTAGGAAGGTTATGAATGAGTAGCAAATCTTAAGTAAATGTAAATAGTAGCAATTCTTTGGTAAATGTAATTAATCTAAAATTAATGAAGTTTATATGTGATTGCAGGTAAAGAGTAGGAAATGGCTTGAGTTAAACCCCCATCATAGTGCTTAAAGACAATGGAGATGATGGGGAGGTTTAACGGGTGGTTTGGAAGGTGAAGAGATAAAGAAAAGAGCAAATCAAGTGAAAACATGCCGGTAGGTTTCCTCATAGTTCTACCGGTAGATTACTGAAAAAACCTACTAGTAGGTTTTGCTAACAAAACACCAGAACCTGCAACTCAGACTCTACTTGCTTGTGGGACCGACCTCTGTTTCTCCCACATATGCTCTGATATTTTCTACATACAAGCATGCTCTTACACACCTAAAATCTCATTTTGCAACAAAAAAGGGATGGAAGAAAAATAGAGAGAAAAAGAGGGGTTGGTCAAAGAAAGGGTGGGGCATTCGTGCACCTTGCTTGTGAAAGTGTCCAACCCTACCCTAATCATACAACGTCTACTCTCACAGACCATAGGAGCCCCATAGACAAACATGGAGGGGATTCTACACCATTATTTAGCATTCGACATAGTTTTAGAGAGGGAAGCTCCAAGGAGGAAGATATATTTTTGGAGAGAGAAAGTTTGATTTTTGCATTTTCTCACCCATTTTAGTTGTAGTAAGCTGTTATACTCTTGTAATCTTTATTTCTTGCACTTTATTCTTACTTATTTCAAGTGTATTTCAAGTTTAGTTACATACTCTTGAATTTACCATGTTTCCTTTGCTGCTTAGCCTACGAAAATCCAACACTTAGGCTCCAAATTAACCTTGTTTCCTTCCAAATGATGATCCCTACAAAATAACATCAAAACACACAAAACAAATAAAAAGGAACATAAAATATTGAAAAATTTACAATTTCATCAAGTTGAAATATTCAACTCGTAGGTATAAACCCCACTCATCATTTCTTAAGAGAAGTGGTCTTGGGCACCAGAAAAAATTTGTTTAAAAATTCGGTAAAGAGTAGGAAGTTTATGAATGAGTAGCAAATCTTAAGTAAATGTAAAGAGTAGCAATTCTTTGGTAAATGTAATTAATCTAAAATTAATGAAGTTTATGTGTGATTGCAGGTAAAGAGTAGGAAATGGCTTGAGTTAAACCCCCATCATAGTGCTTAAAGACAATGGAGATGATGGGGAGGTTTAACGGGTGGTTTGGAAGGTGAAGAGATAAAGAAAAGAGCAAATCAAGTGAAAACATGCCGATAGGTTTGCTCATAGTTCTACCGGTAGATTACTGGAAAAAACCTACGCATTGACCTACTAGTAGGTTTTGCTAACCAAACACCATAACATGCAACTCAGACTCTACTTGCTTATGGGACCGACCTCTGTTTCTCCCACATATGCTCTGATATTTTCTACATACAAGCATGCTCTTACACACCTAAATCTCATTTTGGAAAAAAAAGGGATGGAAGAAAAAGAGAGAGAAAGGGAGGGGTTGGTCAAAGAAGGTGTGGGGCATTCGTGCACCTTGCTTGTGAAAGTGTCCAACCCTCCCCTAATCATACAATGTCTACTCTCACAGACCATAGGAGCCCCATAGACAAATATGGAGGGGATTCTACACCATTATTTAGCATTCGACATAGTTTTAGAGAGGGAAGCTCCGAGGAGGAAGATATATTTTTGGAGAGAGAAAGTTTGATTTTTGCATTTTCTCACCCATTTTAGTTGTAGTAAGCTGTTATACTCTTGTAATATTTATTTCTTGCACTTTAATCTTACTTATTTCAAGTGTATTTCAAGTTTAGTTACATACTCTTGAATCTACCATGTTTACATTTGAGTTTTTCTTTTTAAGCTTAGTAGTTGGGTATGAAATGAAATTATCTTTGTAGTTCAACTTCTCTTTGCATTAATACAAGTTTTAATCTTCATTTCTTTACCATAGCTATTTACATTGCGTATACATTTGCATCCATTTTAGTAGCTAAGTTTTTAGTTGGCTAATCCAAGGGTGATTTCCTCTTGGGTATGCTAAATTAACTCTCCTCCATTCTTCCTCATAGTGTAAAGTGCTTGGTTTGACTAGGTTGAGTGCACATGTGGTTGTGAGCTCTTGATACACCATAGACTTGTCACAGGACACCCTTAGTCCCTTATTTCCTACTGATCAATCAAGTACCGAGACACCATTGGAATAATGTTTTGAGTTGATTTGGCATTCCTTTTGGAATGACCCCTTCAGATTAGCCGACATAATTTTTATTGCATTTTATCAAAAATCCTCACTCACCAAAACACAAACTCACAAGATTTTACCCTTTTCTATTTTTAGAAAATCACATTCACTACAATTCAACCTTCCTTCCTTGGGGAGACAACCTTGGAATACCCATTCCAAGTAAAACATGACAATTGCAATTCTCTTCGCTTGGGGAATAGTTTTGCACACACACATTTTTTTTCACACACACGTTTTTTTCCATTTCGAGCATCGAACCCAAGGGAGAGTGACACTCACCTACACGCATAAGCCATATACACATAACCAGGTGCATCTTCGAAGATTAGGGTGAATCGCAATCAAGCATTTTGAGCGTTGTTGCCAGGGAAGGCAAAGCGTTGAATTACAAGGTAATTTTGGACAACGGAGGTAAGTCTCATGATTTTCATCATGGCCCGACATACGTTGTAGATATTATTTTTCCTTTCAATTGTAGATATTGTTTTTGCATGTGGGGATGGGACGATCAAAATAGATTAGTGAGACATGCCCAAGGACCAAACATAAACCTAGACCAGGACCCACTCAAGGATGTCGATGACAACTTCAAGGATGATGATGCTAATGTTTCCAGGGGTGGGGGAATGAAAAACCCTAGAATTCCAAACCCCCGAATGCATTTTCCCATCCTAGGGATGAGGGAAACAATATTTTGATTTATCCTCTAGTGAGGTCAATTAGGGATTATCTTCAACCAACTCGAAGCACCACCCCTTCTTGCATATTTATATCGGTCCAAGCTCATGCCTTCCTTTTTAAATCAAGAATTTTACAACTTCTTCCCCAATTCTATGGAATTGAAAGAGAAAATCCTTATTTGCACATTAAGGAATTCTAAGAAATTGTTGCAACATTTCTCACAAATCATGCCAAAGAAGACATAGCTCACATGAAATTGTTCCCCTTTTCCTATAAATACAAAGCCAAAAGTTGGTTGAACTCATTGGAACCTCAATCAATAATTTCATGGGCACAAATGCTTTCCAAATTTTTAAACAAATTGTTTTCGATGCCCAAGACCACTACTCTTAAGAAACAAATTCAAAATTTTTCAAAGAAATTCAATGAGCAGTTTTATCAATGTTGGGATCGATACAAAGAGTTGTTACAATCTATTCCACATCATGGATTCTAACTGTAGCATTTGGGTAGTTTCTTCTATCAAGGAATTGCATTGGTAATTAGCACAAAAATTTGCACATTTTGTATGCTCTTTATACCCTTTTATACTTGCTTTTGCTGTGAATTTGGGGGGAAATACATTTAATCCTTTTAATGAAGTTTTGTGTGAATGTAGGTGAAGAGTTGTAAATGGCTTGAGTTAAACCCCCATCATAGTGCTTAAAGACAATGGAGATGAGGGGGTGGGTTAATGAGAGGATTGGAAGGTGAAGAAATAAAAAAAAAGGCATGTTAGGAGAAAACCATCTAGAAGGTTTTTACTTTGGTTTGCCTATGCCTTATCAAAACCTTCTGGAAGGTTTTGCCCGCTGGAATAAACCTTTCGAAAGGTTAAGCTCACTAGATAGTTTTTTCCACTTACCCTGCCAAAACCTTCTAGAAGGTTTTGCCTAGAAATGTCAGATAACCTGCAATTCAAACTCTGCCACTTGGGGGTCCCACCTATGATTCTCCCACTTGTCCCTTGACATCTCTTACACACATACATGCCTCCCTACACTTCAGAGTGGACTTTGGAAGCCAATACATTAATGAGGAAGAGAGAGAAGATGGAAGCCTAAGAAATTGTAGGCTAGGCTTGTCCTAGCCTGCCCAAGTCATCAACTCATCCCCCCATTGATGGGAAGCCTCTCACATATACTATAGGACCTCCATGGACGAAAATGAAGAGATCACTTGACATTTTTACAGCATTGTAGATAGAAAATCTCAAGGAGCAAGACACAATTTTAGAGAGAGAAGTTAGATTTTTGCATTTCCTTTACCCATTTCACTTATAATTTGATTTAAGACTCTAGTAAGTTTCATTTATTGTAAACCCCACACTTTTATCTTTATATACGTATGTAGGTTTATATAGCAAGTTATTAATTCTTTTGAAATATTCATATGGAAATTCAAGGAAATAATAGTTAAAACTTAGTTTTAAATTGCAAATATATGAAATCGTTGTAATAGAACTTGTACCAACTAGGTTTGATGTACAAAAGCATGTTGAAGAAGCTTGGGTTGGAATTAGAAAGGTTTAGAATGGATTAGAAATGAAAAAAGGGAGGTTTTGTAGAAAAACAGACAAAATCTTTTGGAAGGTCGATGAAAAACCTTTCGCAATGTTAAGGTAAAAGATTTAACCAGTAGGCAAAAATTTCCGGAAGGTCTCTGGAAAAGTTGGCCTAATAGGAAAACCTTCCGAAAGGTCGATGACAAACCTTCCAGAAGGTTGATGAAAATATTTATCCAGAAGACAAACCTTCCGGAAGGTTAAGGAAGATGATTGTCCAGTAGACAAAATCTTCCGGAAGGTCGATGACAACCTTCTGGAAGGTTAATGAAAATGGTTTGTCAAATAGGCAAACGTTCCGGAAGGTCGAAAAAAAACCTTCTGGAAGGTCTTCGAAAAATCTGAAAATTTTAAGTCGCGAATAGCCGGCTTTCCTTTCACTATAAATACTTAAGGACAACCCCTTTAGCCCCATTTCAACAGTCAAAACCCTAGGAGACCTTATAGAGGCGTAAAGAAATAGAAAAACACAAGATCAAAGGGGATTTCAACTTCAAGAAGATCAAAACCTGGACTTTTCAAGAACATCAAGGTAGGGTGTTTTTCTTCCATTCTTGTCCATTGATGCTAGGGCTAATAGATATGTATTCCTTGACTCTAAATCTTATATATTTGCTATGAAATCATCTTTTCTTGGTCTTTTTGTAATTATTATCATGTTTTACACAAGTTAGGTTGAATACCCATGAAATCTCTTTTCTTGCTTTAAAACCCTAGTTTTTGGAGAGTGATATATTTTCTTCTTAACTTCTTCATTTATTATTGATTTCAAAACTAGAGTGCTTTGTTTTGAGTAATAAAATGATGTTGTTGTGATCTCTTGTATTTTTCTCAATTGGTTTTGGAATTGTGCCATGATAAATTGGGAATTTTTGAGATATGCTTGTAAATTGAGAAATTGAGTTTGGTATTGTATCTCTCATGGGTGTGGGAGGACCATGGGTGGCCTTTGACAAGATATCGTAGAGTGGGTAGATGTTATTCACACTCCGTGTGAGTTTGAACTTTTCCTACCACTCGTAGTGGGGTTAGTGCTTTGGTAAGACTAAACCGCTACTGCTCACAGGTATCGAGGCGAAGGGTTAGTATACTAATACCTGGGTTGGATACGTCACTGCCATTGGTATGGTATACGCCCTTCCTAAAGGTTGGATATCTTTGAGAAGATTTGGGTGTGTGTGTGTGGGCTAGATGTTACTCAATGTGTTGACTCATGTGGATGCCTTACATCATGTTTGAGATACATGTATATATTGTTGTGAAATGTTCAAGTTATGAGTTATTTTTTATTCTACCATAAATGTTTTCTACAAGCATCTTGGGAAGTATGGGATTCCGCAAGAACTTGTGAGAAATAGTTTATAGTGAAATGGACTTTTAATTGTATATTGAGTTCTTTTATTCATTAAATTATTGTTATTATTTAAACTTGAGATCTGTTCGAATGGCCATGTTTTCTTCAAAAGTTATATATGCTATTTGTAAAATGAGACTAACCATTTTATATGCTTTCTAAACCTTGTTCGAGTTTGGGAGGAATGTTGCTACAGAGCTTAGTGCTCACCCCTTACAAACTATATTTTTCAGATTATGTACTAGAGGAGGAGTTGAGAGCAAATGAACTGGAACACTGGGAGACTCCGATAGATGGGAGCGTGAATCCCGTGGTGGACATTTAGAGTGACACTTTCTTTTGTTCTAGACTAGGATATTTATTTTGCACATTGTGAAGTCTAGTTTTTCTTTTGAAATTCTGCTGCAAGTTTAGATGTGATTCTTTTGGGGATGTAATGGCCTATGCTTTTGAGATACTATTGTAAATGATATATTTGATGAATGAAATGTTCTTTAATGATGGATTTATTTAGTTACTCTCATGATGTGATTGATTTTTAGTTTGTAATGCCGTCCATGGTGGGTTTTGGGGCGTTACATTTATTGTACTTAATGTCATTTATTTCATGTGTATTGCAAATTTAGTTATGTATCTTGGAATCTACCATGGTTATATTCAAGTTTTCACTTCAAGCTTTTAAGTTGGGTATTAAATGCACTCATTTTTGTAGTTTCACATTTCTTTACATTAACACAAGTTTTAATCTCCATTCCAATACGATGTCTCTTTACATACTATATGTCTTTGCATTTATTATCAGTAGCTAAGCTTTAAGTTAGCTAATCCAAGGGAGATTTCCTCTTGGGTATTTTAAATCTACTTTTCTTCATCCTTCCTCGTAATGGAAGGTGGTTTGGTTTTACTAGGTTGAGTGCAGATGTGGTTGTGAGCTCTTGATATACTGTAGACTTGTCGCAGGGTATGCTTGAGACCTCACCTCCATTTTAGTCCCTCGCCTCATACGAATCAATCGAATGCCTATGCAACATTGGAAGAATGATTAGAGTTGATTTGACATTCTTATTGGAATGACCCCTTTGGATTAGCCAAAATATTTTACAATTTTCCATTTTTATAAAATCACCTTCACCACAATTAGACCTTCCTTCCCTAAGGAGACGACCTTGGAATACCCATTCCAAGTAAATCATGACACTTGAAAGTCTCTCTACGCTTGGAGAGCACTTTTGCACACACACATTTTCTACATTTCTACCATTAAACCCGAGGGGGAGTGACACTCCACTACACACAAAAGCCATATCCACACAACCGGGATAATTGTCAAAAAATAGGGCCAAAGTGAATCAAGCAACCGGCCCACCAAAAATTCATAGACATGATGTCTAACAGAGAGTTTCTAAACAAGGATCCCAATGAGGCCCTAGAATACTTAAATACATTGGCACAAAATGCCCAATCATGTGATATTACAAATTCTACCAATGTACCGAGGTCCTCTCAGGGTATTAATCAACAAAGTGGGGGGGGGGGAGATGTATGATTTAAGCAATCGAAAAGACTTGCTTGCCAAAATTACCAAATTACCTCAGAAAGTGGAGAGTCTAAAGGTCAATAGGAGACATGAGGTGTCTAACATAACCAAGATCGATGAGTTTTTCTCTATTTGTGAGAGTGTTGAGCATTCCATCTTAGAGTGCCCCAACATTCTAGCATTTAAAGTGGTTTACCATGAGCAAGTCAATGCCTTCAATCAAAGTAGGCAATCATTCTCTCCACACTCTAATGCATATAATATGTGTTGAAGCAATCACCTATAGTTGGAGGAATGAGAATCCCATCCCTCACATGTCTAGTTCTTTTTCACCCTCTATGCCTCCCAAGAAAAACCAATACCCTAATCCAATCCACAAGGGTTTTCATTAAACCCACCTCTACAAATTTTTGGTCTACAAGGACCATGCCATCCACCCACCTACCAACTGCCTCATGAAATAAATTTGGAAGATGTCATGCACCAATTTATTGCTTGAAGTTATTCTATTGTAATCCCTAATCTCCGAATATGAACCCTCAATGTGTATATGACTTATGTGAGTAGGGGAGTGTCACTCTCCCTCAGGTTTAATGCTAGAAATGGGAAAACGGGTGTGAATGAATGAAAAAAATGTGTGTGTGCAAAATTGCTCCCTAAGTGTAGAGAGAATCTTGCAATGACGTGTTTTACTTGGAGTGGGTATTCCAATGCCGTCTCCTTAAAGAAGGAAGGTGAATCGTATGAAGGTGATTTTCTGAAAAATGTAAAGTGTAAAATCTTTTGAGTTTGTGTTTTGGTGAGTGAGATTTTATGATAGAAAATGAAATGGAACAATTGTTGGCTAATCCAAAGAGGTCATTCCAATGGGGGTGCCAAATCAACTCAAGACCTTCCTCCAATGGTGCTTAGATGTTTAATTGATTCGTTGGAACTGAGGGACTAAAATGGAGATGAGGATTCAAGCATATCTCGTGACAAGTCTACGGTGTATCAAGAACTCAAAACCATGTCCACTCTCAACCTAGTCAAATCAAATCATCGTACACAACAAGGAGGAAGGAAAATAGTTGATTTAGCACACCCAAGAGGAATTCTCCCTTGGATTAGCCAACCTAAAATCTAGCTCCTTATAATAAAAGGAAAGACATGCATAATGTAAAGAAACAAGATGAAGAAATGAAACATGAAACTAGTATTAATGCAAGATAAAAGTTACACCACAAGAGAAATACAACTTACTACAACTGAAATGGGTGAAGAAAATGCAAAATTCTAAGTTTTATCTCTCTAAAACTTCATCTGCTTCCTTGGAACTTATCTCTCTAAAAACTACTCCTAAGCTTAGATAGTGATGAGCACATACTATTGAATAATTGATGGCCTCACTACATGCATTTTAACTTAACTTTGCATTTAATTACTTACAGATAGTCGAGTTTATGAATAATGTTGAAATCTTTTGGTTGCAAGTAATTATAACATAAATGATGGATTTTGGAACCTTGGAACTATGTGTGGATGCGTGGTGAAGAGATGGACACATTACATGGGGATATGGAGGCTTAAAAGTGAAAAAAAATCAAGAAGGTATCAGTGCTTGGTAACATAGGCACCAGCACCCGCACCATTTGGTTAAAGTACCTTAATTTTTCTCCTTTTTGACCATGATCCACTTTGAATCTAAAAAAAGAAAAAGAAAACATGAAGGTTGTAGATCTTGCGGTCCTCTATATTGTGTCAAAACGTTAGCTCAATCTAACGGTTGGATCAAAAGTAATGGCAAATTTACAAAAATTGGTCCTGAACTAGCATCTTATTTATGACCTACCAGTAGAAGCAAACAAAACATACTGGAAACCTACCAGTACGTTTGGGCTTCTAGAGTAAAACCTACCGGTAGGTTTCATTGTTCTACCGATAGGTTTTGCCTAGAAGTGCCAGAACTTGCTTATACGACTCCACCAACTTCGGGGGGCCCACCTTTGCTTCTCCCACACATATTCTAAGATAATCTACATACAACCATGGTCTTACAGACCTTGTAATGCCCCAAAACCCACCTTGGATGGCATTACTATCTCAAATCATTCACATCATGAGAGCAACTAGTAAGACCTATAGAATAAGAGAATTTCATTCATTATACATGTTATCTACAACATCATTCAAAAGAATATGATAAACCATGGCAATTACATTTAAAGATCAACGTTAATCGTGCAGTGGAATAAACAAAATATCATCCATACATTGTCTCAAAATGCATATCCTAGTTTAGGACATAAAGAGAACAATTATAGACATCCTCCTCGGGATCCACACTTCCATTCAATTGAGCTTCCCAAGCTACCTACTTGATTAACCTGAATCAATATATAAATTAAAATCGTTAATAAAGACGAATTAGGGTAATAAAATAACTAAAAACTAGTAATTAAAGTAAATTAGGGTTTGTGCATAATTAGGGTTTTGATACGTGCTATGTTTAAAAAGTTTCAGGTTTAATGTAGAATTACTACACAATACAATGAGCAAAGTATGGAAGCTTGAAAATACAAAGGCTAAAGTATAATTAAACTAAGAGGAGAGTCATTAGGTTGCAAGTTGAAAATCCAGCAAAGCTCCACCGTCTGGACGGTCACCCTTGATGCCTATCTTCATTTTTTCCACCTAATGCTTCTACAAACTGTGATAAATAGCCATGTCTTCAATCTTCAGCAGGATTGAACCAAGAGAGAAAAGAGAAAAAGAGAAGTTGCAAAAACAATCCGATCTGTGATGCACTTCAGTCCAAACTTTGTACTTTTACAATTTTGTTGTATCTTTCTGTTCGGATAGTTGAACTGTCGTCACCTTTTTGTCTTCACTAATAATAAAGGTGATTGTGTTTCAGTTTTTCCTTGTGAAAGACATTTTAGATTTTGTATTTCAATTTTAGTTATAATGAAAATTGCCTGCACTCCATGCTTGTCTGTAGCAATGGGGTGTGAGTAGTTCTGTATATCCTCTAACGAGAGGTAAACATATGTATAATATTGGTTAAATTCTAGAAATTTTGATGTTTTATATATTTATATATCTATGTATTATATGCTTCATGCATAATACAGTGATGTATGTACTTTCGATGCTTTGCCTGGAAATATGTCATCAATGCATCATCAACTTGCCGATAAAACAACCATGTCATTCCTATCGGAATGCTAAGGATGTTAACAGATGCATGGTACAAAACCTAAATGATCCTTCTGGGTCATTAGGGTTTAACTTATATATATAACTATCAGATGAATGACCTAAGTGATCCTCATAAATGACTTGTCCTTCTGGATTACTCAAATCGTTTAACTGGTATAATGGATAATATTGTCAGCCTAACAACCACGACATTCCTATCAGTATGGTTTATCTTCCACTGGAATGCTGAGGATGTTTAACAGGTATATATATATATCACAGATAGAGTCAATTGAATAATTCAAGTATTCCTTATGAATGGTTTGTCCTTCTAGTTTGCTTGGATTAGTTAATTGACATATCTCTAACCAGCTAACCTAAGAAGTTGCTGTGTTATGACTACTACCACCAGTTGACCTAAGAAGTGGCTGTGTTATGACTTATTATGTACGCACCTACTATTATGAAGACAAATAAATAATTCAAGTATTCCTCATGAATGGCTTGTCCTTTTGGATTACATGAATTAATCAGTGGTCATGGATACCACCAGCTAATCGAAGAAGTTGTTGTGAGATGGTTTATATACATCATACCTACCAATTGACTTGCCAGTAACATGGAAGTTGATTGTTGTAAGGTAGCATTTCCAGTATTTAACCAATATAACACATATGGGATCCTTGAAGTCAAGGATACTTTTTATTATTGGCTTAGTCTATTTACACACAACTATTTACTTAGACTAGTTATCAATCTAAACTCACATCACAAGCTATCACATGCTGTTCTATTCAAATTAGCAACTTAGCTATTTTATTTCATTTCCAAATTGTTAAAACTCTTCGTGGGATCGATACTTGGACTTAAAACCGAGAAAATTATAATTCGACCACTTATACTTGGGTGTATAATATTAATCGGATCACTAAAAAGTGTGAATCAAGTTTTTGGTGCCGTTGCCGGGGAGTTACTGTAATTTGAAATTAGATAAAATACAAAAGTTGTTTATTTGTACTATATGTATATAAAGTGTTTTTTTTAAAAATTGTTTATGTATGTTCATTCATCCGTAGGATCTGTAAATCAATCCTCTCCTTTGTCTTCATCATCTTCATCTACTCAAGAATCATTTGAATTCAGTATGGCCATAAATGTACCTAGGGAAGAACAACCTAGAGAACAAGTAGTTCAAAATATTCGACCATTAAGAGAATATCAACATCCTACACGAACTAATCTCCTGTCATGCTTTGCTTTTCCACCAGATGCCACAAATTTTAATATTAAGCTAGGAACAATACAATTATTACCACAATTCCATGGTCTAGAAACTGAAAACCCTTATGCTCATATGAAAGAATTTGAAGAAGTCTGTGGAACTTTGCAAGATAATTCTAAAATGGTCAGATTAAAAATTTTTCCTTTTTCTTTGAAAGATAAAGCAAAACAATGGATTAGCTCTTTAAGAGCCAATTCAATCACAAACTAGCAAGCTTTACAAGCTGAGTTTTTTAAAAAGTTTTTTCCTGTACATCGTACAAATACATTAAGACGTCAAATAATGAACTTTCCTGTAAAAGAAGGGAAAACTTTTTATCAATGTTGGGAAAGATTTAAAGATCTTCTTCAAGCTTGTCCACATCATGCATTTGAAAGCTAGACCTTAGTTGGTTTTTTCTATAATGTTCTTCCACCCGCAATGTGACAATTTGTTGAAATGATGGCGTAGGGGAAATTTATGAGTAAAAATCTGGAAGAAGCATTTCAATTTGTTGATACTATTTCTAAGAGTTCCCAAATGTGGGACTCAACTTCTTCAAATACAATGGAAACCAAGCCATCTACATCCGAAAGAGGAAAATATGTGTTAAAAGACGATGATAATTTTAAGAGCTAAAATGACAAGTTTATCTCGAAAACTATAAGTTTTAGAGATGAAGAAAATAAAATAAGTATCTGTCATTTCAACTACTGATCAAGTATGTGAAATTTGTGCGTTGTCAGGACATCCTGCAGCAGAGTGTCCAACTTTACCTGCATTCAAAAAAGTGGTAATTGAACAATCTAATGTTATTCCAACTTATAATAATAAGGCTTATATGAATCCATATTCTGAAACTCACAATCTAGGATGGAGAAAATATCCGAATTTTAGTTGGACAAATACACAACTCACAAATTAAACACAATGTCCACCACAACTGCAAAATCAACAAAATTATCAACCATATCAACGCCCACAAAGAAGAACTATGGAAGATACTATGAATCAATTTATTCAAAGTCAAATAAATTTTAACACTCAAACAACATAAGCTTTTATTGATTTTAAAGCTCAAACTGCTCAGAGTATTGAGGACATTAAAGTCATCTAGCTAAATTAACCTAATCATTGAGTACTTCGGAGAAAGGAAAGTTTTCATCTCAACCTAAACCTCCACAAAGTCAAATTCAAGATAATGCTGTGTTATTTGAAGCTTCTCCAAGGCAAGTACAAGCAATCACAACACTAAGAAGTGAAAAAATCATTGACAAAATTATTAAACCAAAAATTTAAAAGGAAATACGTAAAGAAATTCCAGTTAATGAACCACTTGAGCGTGAACCTTCAATTGAAAAATTACCAGAAAAAAATAAGGATCAAGCATATCCTATTCCTTTACCTTTTCCTCAAAGGATCGAGAAACTTTCATCTGAAAAAGATCAATCTGAAATTTTTGAACTGTTCAAACCAGTCAAGATCAACATTCCGTTGTTAGATGCAATAAAACAAGTTCCAACTTATGCTAAGCTTTTAAAAGGTCTTTGCACAATAAAAAGAAGAACTAGTGTACCAAGGAAAGCATTTATAACTGAACAAATTAATACTATAATACAACATGACACTCTTCTTCAGTACAAAGATCCGGGTTGTCCTACAGTCTCATACATCATTGGAAATTTTCAAATCAAAGAAGCTCTGCTAGATCTTGGATCCAGTTATAATTTAATGCTATACTTGGTCTATATACAATTAGGATTAAATGAATTAAAACCCTCCAATATCACATTATAATTACCGGACTGATCAATAAAAATTCCACAAGGAACTGTGGAAGATGTTATTGTCCAAGTTGATTAATTCTATTTTTCAACAAATTTTATTATCATAGACACAGAACCAAATTATTATGAATCTGCATATATACCTCTGATTTTAGGTCGACCATTCCTACTTACATCACATGCTTTGATTAATTGTAGAAATGGAATCATGAAACTTTCATTAGGAAATATGACCTTAGAACTAAATGTTTTTAATTGTGGTAAACAACCTAGAGAAGAAGATGAAGTACATGAAATAAATTGTGTTAAAACATTAACCCCAAATTTTTTTGAAAAAAATTTTATGGACAAAGATTTAAATATAGTAAAATCTGTACCTAAAAATGAATCATAAAATCCAAAATGTGAAAATCTGTTGCCTAAATCTGTAAAATCCAATGTCAAGATCTTTAAGCCGGATTTAAAACCACTTCCAATCAATCTGAAATATGTTTTTCTGGAAAAGAAATGAAATTTATCCTGTAATCATATAATTAAAATTATTTGAAAGTCAATAAAAAGAATTAATAGAAGTATTGAAAAATCATCAAAATGTTCTTGGATGGACAATAGTTGATATAAAAGGTATAAGCCCACTGTTGTATACTCATTGTATATATTTAGAAGAAAATATTTAACCATCTCGTCAACTGCAAAGAAGATTAAATCCACACTTGAAAGAAGTAGTTCGCAATGAAGTACTTAAACTATTAGATGCAAACATTATTTATCCTATATCTGATAGTAAATGGGTTAGTCCTACACAAGTTGTTCCAAAAAAGTTTGGTGTTACTGTAATACAAAATAAAGAAATTGAATTAGTCCCAATGCGTACTGTCACAGGCTGTTATGTATGTATTGACTATCGGAAGCTAAATTCACTCACCATAAAAAATCATTTTCGATTGCCTTTTCTTGACCAAGTCTTAGAAAGAATAGTTGGTCATGCATATTATTTCTTTCTAGATAGATACTCTAGTTATAATCAGATTGAAATTGTAATAAATGATCAAGAAAAAATTACATTTACATGTTCTTTCGGCACTTTTGCATACAAAAGAATGCCTTTTGAACTATGTAATTCGCCAACTACCTTTCAACGTTGTATTTTAAGTATATTGAGTGATATGGTAAAACGATATCTAGAAGTCTTTATGGATGATTTTTCAGTATATGGGAATTCATTTCATATATGTCTAGAAAATTTGGAAAAAGTGCTCATTTGATGTGAAGAAACAAAATTATGAAAAATGTCATTTCATGGTTACACAAGGTGTTGTTTTAGCTAACTTGCCTTTCAACAAAAACAGTAAAAGATATTCGCTCATTTCTAGGTCATGCAGGATTTTACAGAAGATTTATAAAATCTTTTAGTTTAATAGCCAAGCCTATATGTAATCTGTTATGTCAGGATATAATATTTGAATGGAATGAAGCATGTCAACTAGTTTTTGATAAATTAAAAAACATGCTTATTTCTGCACCTATCATGCAACCTCCTGACTGGTCATTACCTTTTGAAATAATGTGTGATGCAAGTAATTATGCAATAGGAGCTCTACTAGGGCAAAGAAAAGAGGAAAAACCTTATGTTATATACTATGCAAGTAAAACTATAAATGATACACAAATAAACTATTCAACCACAGAGAAAGAATTACTTGTTGTTGTATTTGCATTAGATAAATTTCATTCATATCTGGTTGGAGCATCAATTGTTGTATTTACCAATCATGTAACTTTGAAATACTTACTGTGATGCCCCAAAATTCGGGGGTCCGTTGATCACCCATCAGCCTGCGGAATACTCGTTGATATCAAGTAACTCGATATCGCGCCGTAATGTCCCATTTACCAGGATCCATAATTTAACAAAATTCGGGGCAGAGTCTCCTTTGCACGGAGATCTCTACCCAAAACGTAACCTGTGCAATATACATTCACATGACCCATCCGAGGCCCAATATAAAATAATGACCACACCGGGTCCATTTATCCATACTTTTGACGCCCCTAAAATGGGGGTTCCTATGTCAATGTATGAAGTGTGACATTGAATTGTAAAAGTGTAACATGGCGTGTAAAAGTGTAACATGGCCTGAAAAAGGGTAACACTGTCATGTACTACTGTGACCTATAACACATCACACCTATGCATCAAACATAGTTAATATAAGTTCAAATTCCAATCCTTTTACATACATTACATGCCAAAATTTAATTACAAGTCTAATTTTACAAAAAAAAAATGGATTGAAAGGCACAAGTTGGCTTTTCTTCCTCCTTATGTGCCCGAGTGAGTGCCGTCCATTGGCATATAACCCGCACCTGAAATATTTTTTCGTATAGCGTGAGCCACGCCAGTAGAGTAATTCCTACAGAGGCTACTCCCCACCTAAGTGCACATGCAATGTTCACTTTCAAATATTCATATTCACATCAACATTCCAAGTAAGAATATGCAATTCCAAATTGAAATTCTACCATGTCATGCTACGAAACGAGATGAAATGAGATTCACTCACGCACCTTAACCCGAGTCTTCACCAGCTCTCACTACACAATGCAAATGCTAATGTGTAGAAAAATTTTCATTTATGAATTTCATCCAGTGATCATTTTAAAATCTCTGGGTCTTTCGTGGGGTGAGTATTTATGGACCTACACCAACAGCACCTAACCGACACGGAATTCATGGACTTCCACCAACGGTTCCGCGTATACCGACACACTTTATGGACTCTTATACCATTGGAGTGCATATCTAATCATTGTGTCTCTCAATCGAGGGATTTTCTAGCACTTCTTGCTAACCCCGACCCCATATTCATGCAACCATGCGACTTAGTCGAATTTTTAACCCAACTTTTTCAAGCCCACCACCAATCACCAAGTATGGTGTTTGATCACCCATGCATATACACACACCCACACTCATGACTCATGCCCAAGAGTGTGATGCCAACATATATGCAATGAAATGAATCATTGCACTACTTATGTCATGCTCCACATGTAATGAGTGTCATATGGATCAATTTAACCATACATTTCAACATAACCTATCATCCACCAAGTATGGTGTTTGATTAACCATGGACACACACACACACCCACACCCACACCCATGCCTCATGCCCATGAATGTGATGCCTCTTTGCATATGTAACGTAAAGTATCATTGCAACACCATCCACATGTTCAATATATAATGAATGCCATATGAACAAACTAAACATAAATCAACATGTCCATGGTAAATTATCTTACAAGCATATAAATACCATAATTTATCACAATGTCAATATATCACAAGCATGTATATTTCAATATTTCATAACAAGCATGTTATTGCACAATTTATGTCCAAAACACACTTTACTCACAAGAGCACACTCTAAACACACAACATGCTCACACAATACCAAATTTCAAGAAGTTTCACAAGGAACTTCCACATACCAAATTCAATGTAGAACTTGAATTAACCCATTTCTTCATGTCCATAACAATAGACAAATTTTCATCCAACACAATATCCAAGCATGCTATACATAGTCCATGCAAAACATACTTAATTTTCACCTAGGCATTTAATCAAACACCTTCAAGGTACCACTCATGTAAACACATAATACACTCAAATTCATCATATAACTCAAAAAAAAATCAGAATAAATAATTTCCACATGCCCAATTATTAAAACTTCCAAGAAATCACAAACTAGTAATTTCTAATTACCAATTCACACTAGAATTGAGCCTACACATTTCTATTAAATCAACTATAATAGGCAAATGTTAAAAATACCCAAAACAGCCCATATACACCCTATGGACATCTTAGGTTAGAAATAAACCAAAGTAGCAGGGAACCCTACCTCTTAGAGCGTAAAATCAATGTAGAAAACCTCCAAGAACTTAATCACAAGGTCAAACCCAAGCTTCCCCCAAAATCTTGTTTTTGAATCTTCGTTGAAATTCTTTGTTTTTGGTATGGTTGCGTAGCCCTCGCCGAGGAGATCGACTTTGATTCTTTGCCCAAAGAATTCCAACCGGCGAAACTCCTTGAATCATAGAGACAAAGTTGGATTTTTCTCTTTTTGTTCTCTCTTTCTCTCCAACGTCTGAAACCAGTAGAGAACCCAGCTGAATAAGTGGGAAAAATCGGATATTTTCTCCTATTTATAATTGTTAAACCTTGGCCCACGTCGCGCCACACGCCCTGAAAAGATTAAATTTCGCTCCGGTTTAAGCTCAAAATATTTTATATGAACTTTCTTTAAATTTTAATAAAATTTTAAAATTTTTCATTTTTGGGTGTGTTTTAGGTTACCTGACACTCGTCATCTCGATAAACGTAAAAAATTAAATTATCTCAAAATTCAATAAAAATTGTCTAGGTAACTAGATTTCACAAGATGAATCCAACGGTGAGATCCGTTTTGTCATCTGAGGTCTAGAAAAATAAAATTTTATAACCCACACTATAATGACAAATTACCATTTTACCCTTTTTTTATAAAAAGTTCAAATTTTCCAGGATTTTACACTTACTTACTAAAAAAGATGATAAACCACGTCTCCTACATTGGATATTATTACGACAAGAATTTGATTTAATCATCAAAGATTAGAAATGAGTAGAAAATGTGGCAGTTGATCACTTGTCAAGATTAAACTATGAAATAAAGGAAGAACCAATTTTGATTAGATAAACCTTTCTAGATGAACAACTATTAGCAGTAACAAAATTACCATGGTATGCAGATATAGCCAATTATCTAGCTAGTGGTACTATTCCCTTTAATTATACTTGGTCTGATAGAAATAAATTTTTAAGTAAGGTACATAATTTTTTTTGGAAAAATCCTTGTCCGTTTAAATATTGTAAAAATCAAATTATAAGGCGTTGTGTACCTAATCATAAAATAGGTCAGGTAATTCAGTTTTGTCATTTCGAAGCTTGTGGAGGTCATTTTGCTTCAAAGAAAACCGCTGCTAAGATTTTGCAGTGTGGATTTTATTGGCCAACTCTTTTTAAAGATGTTTATATTTTGCGTATAAATTGTGACAGATGTCAAAGAATGAGAAATATTTTAAAAAGAAATATGATGCCTTTAAACCCTATTTTAATTATTAAAATTTTTTATTGTTGGGACATCGATTTTATGGGTCCATTTCCCCCATCTTTTGGATATCTGTATATTTTGGTTACAGTTGACTATGTCTCTAAATGAGTAAAGGAAATTTGATGTAGAAATAATGATCACAGAATGGTGATCAAGTTTTCGAAAGAAAATATTTTGTCTAGATTTGAAATTCCTCGGACCATTATAAGTTACGGTGGATTACAATTTTTAATAAAGTTTTTGAAAATCTTATGAAAAAATACTCAATTTCACATAAAATATCCACTCCATACCATCCATAGACAAGAGGACAAGCTGAATTAGCTAATAGGGAGAAAAAAAAATATTTTAGAAAAAATAGTAAATTTAGATCATAAAGATTGGTCCTTAAGGTTGACTGATGCGCTTTGGGTTTACCATACTGCATATAAAACTATTTTAGGGATGTCTCCTTATCGGTTAGTATATGGAAAATCATGCACTTGCCCTTAGAATTAGAACATTGAGCATATTGGGCATCAAAATGATGAATTTTGATATAGACAAAGCTAGAATAGCTCGTAAACTTCAAATAAGCGAATTAGAGGAATTAAGAAATAAAGCTTATGAAAATGCCAAAATTCCTAAATCAAGCACAAAAATTTTTCATGGTAAAAATATCATGCCAAAATCTTTTGAACCATCTCAAAAAGTGCTATTATATAATACAAAACTTCGTTTACTTCCTGAAAAATTAAGATCAAGATGGCCATGTCCTTACATTGTCAAACAAGTTTTTAACTATGGAGCAATTGAAATTGAAAATCTATTAACTAGAAATATCTTTAAAGTCAATGGTCAAAGACTTAAACCATATTATGATGGATTTACTCAAGAAATAACTATTGTACAACTTTTTGATCTTGTTTATGTGTTTTGAAAAGTAAATTATTGCTTAAATCTCTATAAAATTACTAATGAATTGTAATTTCTTTGACAGAGTATCTCTTGAGTACAGCTAGATATCCCAATTGATAAAATGACAAAAGATTGTCGGGTTTCCTTATCCATATTAACTATCACAGTTGTTACATTTCAGATGATGTTTAAATTAAGTTGGGGAGGTGTAAGATCCTTTTATTAAAATAAAATAAAATAAATAAGGATACTATTATCTTAAAAGTTCTCCTAATATGAATAAAATGATTTTAAAAACTTAGAATTATTGTGGAGAGATTGATCATGAAATTTGAGTTTTAGATGAATTAACTTTTAGGTCAAACTTAGTTTTGAATATGTTTAACTTGGAGAATAGTGATTAGATAATTTTCTAAATATTTTTAGATCAAGATAAGGTCTCCATTGAATCCGGAAGGTCGATAAATCCTAGGAGAGGTGATATGGGGTATATTAGAAGTGAGTAATAGTTTGGAGTTAAAACACATTCTAGAGAGAATTTGGGTAAAAAGGATTTTGGACACTGTCTAATAATTTGATCATAACCTTTTATTATGATGTCCAATTGATCTGAAATTTTGACAGTAGATATTAGCCTTCTAGGGCTACAAAAGTGTATTTGACGACAATTCTCCAATTCAACCTCTAAATACGCCAACATTGCGCTGACAGTTTTGGTAGACAAAGTGTACCGGTACTTCGAACTCTAGAAGTGTACTCTCGAGAAAACCTAGTTTGACCCGATATCGGGTTTTGTCTCCATTTTTTACACTATAAATACATTAGGACGCCTTCTTTAACCCCATTTCAACACTTATAACCCTAGAAAGTCCTAGAGAGGAAGAAATTAGGAGAAAAGGAAGAGATTAAGAGTGGATTCAACGTGGGGGAAAGATTAAATCTTCTACATTTCTTCCCAAATTACAAACAAGGTTGGGGTTTTCTTCCATTCTTGTCCATTGATGGTAGGGCTAATATATATGTATGTTTTGACTCCTAATCTTATGTATTTGCTATGAGTTCTTTATTTCTTGGTCTTCTTGCAATTATTATCATGTTTTAAACAAAGTTAGGGTTGAATATCCATGAAATCTCTTTTTTCTTGATTTAAAACCCTAGTTTTCAAGAGTGATGGATTTTCCTTTTGATTCTTCATTGGTTCTTGATTTCAAAACCTTAGTGCTTTGTGTTGAGTAATAAAATGATATTGATGATGATCTCTTGCATTTTCTTCAATGTTCTATTGAAATGATACATGTAAAAATTTGGGGATTGTTGAAATTACTTGTGCTCTTGGAAATACCTATGGAATTGGGAGTTTTGGAAATTGTTTGTTATTGATGGAATTGTTGGTATTGTATCGCTTGTGTGGTTGTTTGGATACACATGGGCTACAATTGACCGGGTATCATGGAATGGGTAGACGTCTTCTTACTCCATGGGAGTTTGGACATATCCTACCACTTGTAATGGGAGAAATGTTGCTACAGAGCTTAGTGCTCAGCCCCTACGAATAATATTTTTGAGATTATGTCCTAGAGGAGGAGTGGGAGTGGATGAACCGGCACACTGGGAGACTGCTATAGAAGGGAACGTGGATCCCGAGGTGGACGCTTAGAGCAGCATTATCTTTTTTCTAGGCTAGGAAATTCATTTTGAAACATTGTGAAGCCTAGCTTTCTTTTGTAATTCCGCTGCGTTATGATAGTTACATTTTTGGGATGTAAAAGCCATGGTTCGGCATATCAATTTGCGTAATGTTGTAAATATTTTATGGAAGATGAATGAAGTCCCATTTATTTATGGATTATATTAGTGCTCTCATGCTATGAATGGTTTTAAATTGTAATGCCGTTGAAGGTGATTTTTGGGGCATTACAAAGTTGGTATCAGAGCTTAGGAATTAGGTTTTACATGGAGCTGTAGGTTGTGGACTATCACTGGAGTATTAGGTTTAGTAGAAGGAACTCTAGGCTTGACTTTGTTTGAAGTGATATATTTATAAGATAAGTGTGATTTGTTACTTAATTAGGTTAGGAATTAATTATTTATTTGGATTCATGGATTAGCTAACTTTGAGGAGTGACGAAAATTTGGGATGTATATTCTAGTTTTATATCGTGTCATTTTGGACTATAGGAGATGGATGGTAATTTGACTTTTGGTTTGTAAATGATGCTAGGCATGGATCTTTATACAAGTCATATTATCTATATTGGAGATGGGTATGCGATAGGATTTATGACAAAAGACGCCCAAACTTGAGTCAGACAAGTATAATAAACCATCTATCAAACATACTACTTTTCACTAATTGGATCATAACTTATTGTCCAAATGGTGCACCATTTTTTTTGTTAGAATTTTAACTCATATATCTTTCCAACCATATAGATCACACATGCTAGAAATGACTGAGTTAAATCAATTTATTCTTCAAATTTGGTCAAAAATCTACGTCGTGGTATTCCTTGGATAGCAAAATGTCATGCTTATTTTGTGGTGGGATTTTAGTTCACTACACTTAGACTCTTTAAAATATTAGCAGTTAAGAATCTCTTGGTTGAGTGTGGAGTTAATAGTTGACTTGTATTTACAAATTGTGATTAAAAAAAAATTGAGGTTAGGTTATGGAAACGAACTTATAGACATGCAAAAAGGAAATCAAAGAAGTTGTACTAAGTTATTGTAGTTACCTTTGACCCTATATATTGTAGAATTAAAGATTATAGATGTTTGAAAGCTCGAGGCCAGATATTACAGACAATTGCTGAAATAAGGATGATATCTAAAGTTTGATATGAATCTCTATTGTTCTGTGGGATCTTTTAACGTTATTAGATATAATGGATGTTGGGAGAATATAGAGTTCTTTTTCTTGTCTCTTTGGTACATTATTAAGATAGGTTTGATTAATTATACTGGAGTATTGTCAGTATGGATATCGAAGGTTCTAACTTGAAATTTAGTAGGGATTGATTATATGGGTTATTGACTCTAGCTCAAGGTTAGAGATTGATAAGGAATATCTGAGAGATAGAAGTAATGATTAGTGTTAATCAAGTTGGTGAACAATGTGAAGATATTAAGATTGATTTAACTATAGGAATTTGAGTGCGTGTGAGTTATGAATGAGAGTTGTAACACCCCATATTTTCTTTTATATATGTTATAGATATATAGTAAATAATTGTGGTAAAAATGTGGATATGTGTAGTGATGTGTGTTTGAATTTGGTAGATTGAAAAAGTCGAGATTTAAAATGTTAGTGGAAATAATAGTTGAAATTTGGTTTTAATAAGTGAAAATATGAAATTTTAGGTCCTAGAACTTGTATTAAATAGTTTTAGTGTAGAAATATGTGTTGGACAGGTTTGGGATGGATTTGGTTGGCTTAAGAATGGATTGGAAATGGAAAGGGATGAAACAAGATGTGAACAGTGCACTGGCTGCAACTTCAAGCGCGATTTCGACCTTGATTCAGTCAATATCTCTCAAAACTAAAACATAAAAG